>CAUYPK010162613.1:0-16719 GCA_963574355.1 Loris lydekkerianus | reverse complement strand
CCGCCCCCCCCCCCCCCCCCCCCCCCGACCCCGCTCCGGGAGACACCTCCACGCGCGGGCCATTCGGCGCTCCGGGAGACACCTCCAGTCGGGGGCCATTCTGTGCTCCGGGAGACACGTCCAGTCGGGGGCCATTCTGTGCTCCGGGAGACACCTCCAGTCGGGGGCCTCCCGGTCTGTGCTCCAGGAGACACCTCCAGTTGTGCACCTCCTGGACAGTTCTTTCTTGCACACTTTCCACTCAGGCTCCTATCAGGTCACCAGTGACCACATGTTGCTGAAGCCTGTAGTCAAGACTTGATCTTTTTACTTACCAGTTTATTTCTCCTTCTGTCTTAAAATATTTGGTTTACTTAGCTTCCTTTGCACCATTCTCTTCCAGCTTTCCCCTCACCTTCCCATCCTCCTGTCCTCGTGTCCCTTTATTCCCGTGGCCTGTAAGCACTAAAAGCCTCTCTTCCGTGCCCGTCCTCTCCAGCCTGTGAGCTCCTTTTGTAAACCCACCTGCCTGCTGGACTCCACACACACTGTCCCCAGGTGTCTCAACTCACCATTACCACAAAGTGAGCTCCCACCTTCCTGCTCCTCAATCTGCCCCTCTTCCATGTTACTAAATAGTTACTCTATTCTTCCAGTTACTCAGACCAAAAACCTAACTAAACCATCCTGAACTCCCATGTGCCAAAACCGCAATCTTTTACCAAATTCTGTTAATTCTGCTTTCAAAATATATCTCCAACTGTTCCTTACTGTTCCCGCCAGCACCTGCACCAGTCCCCAGTGCACTTCCTCACTGCTCCCCTCACTCCTGCTCATCCTCAAAACGGGGTCAGGACAGTTTAGGTGTGGGACTGAGTCCTTCCCCCTCAACCATCCCACTCAAAGGAAGATGGCCGCACCGCCCTGCAGTCTGAGGCCAAGGGTCCTCACCTCTCAGGTCCTGTACTTGCTGTTTCCTCTGCAAAGTCTCCTCCCCCCCCCCCCCACCCCACTGCAGGCCTCATTCCTCAGTGCCTTTGGGTCTTTGCTCTAATGGGAACCTCTAAGTGAACTCTTTCCTGACCACCAGTCCCCGCGTGGTCACCTACTACCCCCTTTCTGTGTTTTACCTTTCTCCACAGATTCTGTCACCATCGGACACCCTACAGGCTGTACCTATACGTTTATCTGTGCATGCTTCTCTACCTAAACTGCCACAAGCTACATGAGGGCAGGGCTTTCCCTTCTCTCTTCACCACAGTTACTACTAAAACAGAGCCCTGAGTCACTCAGTAAACATCTGTGAATACAGAAATGAATAGGCAAGTGAAAGACAGTGGTTCAAGCCTGGAGGGCATCGGAAACCGTCAAGCATCCTCTTGTCCCTAAATAGTGATTTTACCGCCGAGCCATCAACGATGGCAGCTGACAAGCGGTCATGTGCCTCTAATGCCAGAATTTTGCTGGAAAAACCTATGCGTATTTCTCGCAGTGCCTGATAACTTACAAATCAAACACTTTATAGTATCCAGGTCTTCTATTTTAAGCTACCAAGAGCAGAAACCGATTTAATCATTAAAACAGACGTCCTGGCAGGCAGAGGAGCCCCTTGTCGCAGGGAGCAGCTGCAGGAAACCAGCCCCCACTCCCCATTCCTTCCAATGCTCCTAGAATTAGAATTACACAGGTCAGACTTTTTCTTAAAGACCCTGAAAAATCATCTAATCTCTGCCTCTCTTATAATACAGGCTTCGGAAGTAGATGAAAATACCTTTTTCTTATGTTAGCAGCCTTCAACCTGCTCCTACTCTCTATGAGAAGTTTGCCCTCAAGTGCCCCGTGCCTCTCTCCACCCTGTCCTGGTAAAGGACAGTGATGGTTGGAAGTCTAGGAAGCCAGGACTTTGGAAGCTCAGTGCCTCCCTCTTCATGCTCCTGGGAGCCTGAGAAGGAGCCTGGGCTCGCCCACTTCAGCAGGCGGGACCTGATGGCCTGGAGTGGGGTGCACTGTGCCTGCCAAGGTGTGGCCCTGTCTTCAACCCCAGCCTGTTGTGTGAAAGGTGTTTTATTTTTACCTATGTCACTAGTTTTTCTATTCCTCAATTTGTTCAGAACGTAGGCAAGCCAGAGGGATTCTAATTTGATTCAAGACCTCTTCAGACACCTGAACTGCACCTAAGGGTTGCCACATCCCTGATGGCAGCCCGATTATGACGCAAAAAAAATTCATCTTGTCAGGTAATTCCCTTATAGCTAAACTCCTGTTCTAGAGTTTAAAGTAACGCCTTCTTCCTCCTTGCCCTGCATAAAACAGCCACACTCTTGGGTACCTGTGTGTGCGTGTGTAAGATATGTGTATAAATCTGTACAGACTCATGAAATTAATACACACAACCTACAAAACCGAATAAGGAGGCAATGTTCCGTGTCCCTGTACCCCTACAGACCTCTGACTTCCTATTTTAGTGTCAACCGTGTCAAACTTTCCTAAAGGTTTCCAAACTTCAATCGTTCTGAGGGTTTGGGCCCTTTACACACTGTGTTTTGCATGATACTCTGCACAAAATAAACCCTCAATAAACCCAGGTTGAAAGGAAGAAAGAAAAACCTCCCCTAAACCGTAACCTGCAAGCTGAGTCCTCTTTCAGGCGCAATACTCTGAACCAAACTGCGTTCACACCTGCATACTCGGCCCACACTCGTGGCCTCACAGTTTCTTTCATGATGTGCTGCTTCTCCTGAGTCAGGCTAGAATGCTATTTCAATTCAAGCCCTACTGATATTTCCTTAGGAATTTCTCTCAAATTAACCCTTTTTCTTCTTATCACGTTTAAGTCTTCATCACCTCATACTGAAAAGCGACAGATATCAAGTCTAAACTCTTCATGTAGAGCTTCTCACTACCAAATATTATTTAATTACCCCAAAATACTGTCTAGACCAAGATTTAAAATACCTAATTTTCACCACTTACAAACTCAGTGATTTTTCTCAGAGAAGATTATCTACATTTTCACTGTAAAAATGCAGTATCTGTAAAAACAGGGGTAATAATGTATTTACTTCACAGGCTTGTCATAAAATTGAAGTGACCTAGTCAGTCCACAGGGCTCTCAGCACTATCTGACACACAGCAGGTATTCAGTAAATGCTAGCAATTAATATTATTATATCATTCCCTCCAAATAGCTTCAATAGCTCACCATAACTTCAGCATAAAAGAGACTTATAAAATCTATGTCTTTTTTTTTAATATTAGATCTGAAAATTGCTCAAAAAAACCATCTGCTAATCAAATCCTCCCACTTAAAAGGTAAGTAACAGAAACTCAGAGATTAAGTAACTTAACCCAAATCAAAAGTTAAGCTTGGCATTGAAGGTCCCCCACACTCAGCCCCTAATTTCTTTCACCGTCATCTCCCATTGAAACCCTCTGACGTGCAGGAAAGAACCAACTTGAGCATGTCTGCCTTCACAGTCCCACACTGGAGCCTCCCCAGAGAAAAGGGCCACTGCATTCTCTCCATCTAGGCAAACCTAGAGGTCCCCAAGGCCTATCTCAAGCTTCATGTTTCTCAAGAAAGCTTCCTGGCAAGTTGTCCACAGAGTACAACTCAAATGTGCTGGTCGGAGCTTCCACAGCTCTGTCAAGTCATTTGACGCACTTGTGCATTGTTTAAAAATTTAATAAAAATGTCTATGGGAGAAAAGCTACATGCCAATGTCTCGAACTTTCAAGATTTTAAGCTCTTTGGGGCAGAAGTATACTCTCTACATTGTATTTAAATGGCCCCAGTGTAAAGCACTCTTTGGAAAAAGGGGGCAGGGGTAGGGAAGGAGAATGGGGCTAGAGGACAGTCTGCCCAGCCACTCCGCCACCAGCTCCTTGTGGAAGGGGGCCTTCCTGAGGAAGCATGCTCTGTGTGGGGGCTAGTCAGGCACTCAGCAGGGCACCATAGCCCAGGGTTTGCGATCATATAACTCCTTTTACAGGGTCAGCCACATATGCCACGAGTGAGGACAGATAGCTTGGCTCCTTCTAACCACACTGTAGAATTATACACAAATGTCTCCTAGAGAATGCCAGATGTCCCCAACACATTACGCAGCTCACACTATAGGATAGTAAGAAAACCAAGTATTCAGTAGTGCAGTGAGCACTGTAAGGATCTTGAGTGACCACAGTATAAGTCTCCCGCAGGTCACAGACATTTTTAAGTGATCCAGTTAATACCAAAGCTACCCCAGGTATACTTGGGACCAACGCAATGTGGCTATGACGTCCCAGCAGGGAAGGGAGCAGGGTGAGACAGGGAGCACTGAGGTGCAGGCTCAGAAAGCACTGCCTTGGCATTCTGGTTCCTGGCTGATAGGCTCTTCGCCATCTTGCAAGCAAATTATGAAAATTAAGGCTCAGATAGATTACCTGTAAAAATGTAGATAATGGGGATCCAGTGAGGTGGGTCCATAAAGGACCTGGCCCACCTAGTAACATTTCAGTCGGTGGACAGTGAATGGTGTTGTCATCACCACTGCCTCTGCCTAGAGCGGCTCAGTGACAGGCTGCTCCCATCCTACACCCCTGGCCTCCCAGCCCAACGCTCCCAGACAAGGGTGACATTTCTGAGATGGTTAGAAGGACCTTACATTCGGGCTCAGCGCCTGTGGCTCAAGCGGCTAAGGCACCAAGCCACATACACCTGAGCTGGCGGGTTTGAATCCAGCCCAGGCCTGCCAAACAACAATGACAGCTGCAACCAAAAAAAAAATAGACGGGCATTGTGGCGGGTGCCTATACTCCCAGCTACTGGGGAGGCTGTGGCAAGAGAATCACTGAAGCCCAGGAGTTGGAGGTTGTTGTGAGCTGTGATGCCACGGCACTCTACCCAGGGTGACAGCTTGAGGCTCTGTCTCAAAAAAAAAAAAGAAGAAGAAGAAGAAGGACCTTACATTCCTCTTGGGCAGAGGGCCTGACATCCAGCCCACGGTGAGCGTACACACCCCACCACCCCACCTGCAGGATGGGGATGCTCCCGAGAGCCACTGACAACCTGCTACTCAGAGCCAGTTCACACAGGCAGCTTCCTCTGTCAGGAACAACTTCCTAGAGTGTGGTAATCTGGCCTCATGAATGAAATCAAATGAGCATTTTCAAGCTGGACTAAAGAAGCAGCTCCAACATCATTTCCAAATCCTGAGGGTGAGGAAAGGACTTTCATCAGAAGCGATCGGAGCCAACTGCTGTGGGCCACGGTTGGGGGGGCAGGGCGGCTGTAAGGAGGACAGCGCTGTGAACGCTCCTGGGGCAGGTGACCCATCTTCTCTCCAAAGCAACTGAGAAGTAGTTGTGACCCAGGCTGACATCAGAGTCCAGCATTCGTTCTTCCTCACTTTGACCCTCTCAGGCTTTCCTCACCACACAGCAGACACCCTCTCCAGTGAGTATTTCACTTTAGTTGCAAATCTATTTTCACAGTCAAAGAATTTTTTATGAAGCTTTTTTTTTTTTTTTTTTTTTTTCTGGGGCTGGGCTTGAACCCGCCACCTCCAACCTTCAGCATATGGGGCCAGGGCCCTACTCCGTTGAGCCACAGACGCCGCCCGAAGCTATTTGAAAGAAGTAAAGACAGTGGGTTTTTTTATTCATGATCAAGAAAGAATAGTTTTGAACTTAAATTCTTCTCATTTTTAAATCTGGCTTTTCAACAAATATTTGCTGCAATTGCACAATGTTTATGTTCAAGAGAACCATTCGGGAAAGAACAGCACGTTCTTTAGTGTCCTAAACCATGAAACCAGGTAAGAGAAGATACTTTTAAAAAAGAAGAAGCATGCTTTGAAGAAAACTATGCAAGCATTTTCTCTGCTACATCTTAAAATTACCAAATAATCAATAATAGGATAACAAGTAGAGATTTTTTTAAGTGAGTCCCAAATGCCAAAATTTTAAAATCTGATCTTAACTTTTAAAGAAGCACTTCTACTGATCATATTTTGCATTATTAGAAACTTTAAAGACTCAAGAGCGATGCTAGGTACTCTACAAATCAGTATTTCTCATGCCTATGACAATTTTTTGGTGAATAACACTTTTAAAGATTGAGTCTAGAATGTAAAACCATGAAAACTGGCATTTGTCTCTCGGGGCAAAGGCTGGGGGGAAAAGATAAATAAGAATGATGGAAGCACTGTGAAAAGTTTTCATTGAAATTTCACTGGTGGAATTATGTTTTCCAAATCTAAATGCCTGGCTCGAGGTTTGACAAGGTCTGACTGTCCAGGTGGCCCTTGTGTTAGTTTCCTATTGCTCCTCTAACAAATTACTAAACATTTGAGGACTTACAGCACTGCAAATAAATTATCCTATAATTCTGGATATCAAAGCCTGAAACAGATTGCAGAGGGCTAAAACGCAGTCTCCGCAGGGCTGCTTCCCTTGGAGGAGTTCTAGGAGAAGCCGCGTGTCCTCACCTTCTCAGCTTCTTCTGCCCCTTCCCCCATCTTCACAGCAGCAGCGGCAGATGGAGCCCCCCTGCTTCCATCTCTCCAGTCTCTCTCTTTCATCTCCTTCTTCTACTTGTAAAGACTCCTACCCAGACAAGCCAGGATAATCTTGCTACGTTAAGGGCATTTGACTGGCAGATTCCACCTGCAGACTTAATCCCCTTTTTCCATGTAACATAATATTTAATATTCTCACAGATCCTTGGGGCTTGGGCACAGATATCCTTGGGAGGACCATTATTCTGCCTTCCACAGCCAACATTTCCCATCCAATGTTGTGGGAAACCTCATAGTTGTGGCATTATGTAAGTATGTGGCACCCCAGCAACCTTCCCTCCTTTTTCTGTGACTGCATCCCAACTTTCATCCAGGTTAAACATTCCACATTCCACTCGGAGTTTGTGTAAATCACACATAAAATGTGTCAGTGCAGGTCAAACAAAGCACTGCAGCCCCTGACCTTAGTGAATGATTCAAGGGCAAGCTTATGACTCAATCCAAGTAGCCAATAAAATTCCAGGAAGTTCACTAGAACTACAAAAAAAGAGGTGGCTGTGTGGGATGGGGTAAGAGGTAGACGGTAGCTGGAGTTGCTGGTGACAGGCGCTGCCACATTTGGAGGGATACCAGTGTCACCCTGGTAGAGAAATGAAGTCAACAAAGAGGGAACATAAGAAAGGTGAGGGGAAAGAGAGGAGGGAAGGAAAGAGAGAAAGAATGAGAGAGACTGAGTCCTCACAACATTGTTTGAACCCTAGAGCCAGCTGCATGCGACTTGTTGACCATTCTGATTTTGCCAGCTGTGCCCTGTGTGGACTGGGCTCCTGAGATCTGCATCCAGAGGTGCTGTGACTAGCACAGGACCATTCTCAGTGCGGTGGAAAGAAGACTACAGTTAGTAAGATGAGAAGAAGTAACAGGACCGTGTCTGGTGTGCACACCTCTGGTGCAAACCGCTGGGGGTGGCTGCTCTCGCCACTCCCGACGCTCTCCCACTGCTTCCTCCAGGAGCTGAGCAGCACCACCCCGAGCCACTGACATGAACACAACACCTGAGAACAGAACTCAGAAAGCTGTCAAGTGGGAGCCAAGTGGCTGGAGGGTTCACAGGGTCATGGCACAGGAAAGGAAGTTTCCTGGGAACTCGTGGTAGTGGGCAGACCACTCTAACATGTAGGGATTGGAACGCCATTCCTCCTGGAGCAAAAAAGTGCTTCTTCAAAAAAAAGGATAAGTCTAAGACATGCTAATAATAATAGTTACTAGTCTAGCTTGCTTACCATGGGCTAGGGTCTAATGGATCTTCACACATGCCTCACAATTCTGTGAAGTAAATTATTATGCCTATAACGCAGGCATAATACTCTGAGAGGCAAGGTCATCAGCTGGAACACAGTAGAGTCAAGATTTAAACCACACAGTCGACAGTCTGTGCTCCTGACCACTCAGTGACAGAAGAAGATGAATCTTAAGTCCTCTGCTGATTATACAGCTTTAGAGTTTAAAGAACAGATTTTACATGCAAAAGAGAAAGGCGTTTACATATAAAGAAAAGCAACTCAAACTCGTAAGAATAATGACTTCAATATACATGGACTATGAAGAAAAATGACAGAAATAATGATTTAATATTTAAGACCACAGCATTTGAGGAATCACAACTTTAATCCTGTTTCACTTTCCGTAAGTTTCACAAGAACTGGTTTTATTGTGTTAATCATGTTAAGAACATGACATACCGTTTCACATTGCTCACAATTTGCCCTAAATTCCACAAAGATTCATCAGACTGCATTTGTGGCAATCATTTTTATAAACAAGAAGCTGACATTTTACCACAACATCTCTCCCAGGGTTTTACAGTTAGTCAGCAAAGGCATGAAAACGTATCTGGAAAATTAAGATGAATCAGTTACATGTGGGGACAGGGGTTTCTACTAAGAAACTTCTCATGCTTTACTATCCATTTTAAAGAATGCATAACTCTCATATGCTATTCTATGAGGTAGATGAATCTTCTGATAGCACTAATAAGTTTACAAAAACATTTGCACAATATAGTTGTTTATACTTATTGGATACTTGAGAGCTAGAGAAATGACGAATTCATTGCATCTTTCAGGGACTAGAAACCAAATATGAAAATATGCATTCACATATCAATAACTAAGTCAACATTAATTTACATTATAAGTCTAAAAATTAATATGTTGTTGGTGGGAGTTCAGATCCTACAAACTTTTTCAAAAGGCATTGTGAAGGCTGGGTGGAGTGGTTCACACCTGTAATCCTGCACTCATGGAGGCTGAGGAGGGTGGATTGCTTCAGCTCAGGAGTTTGACACCAGCCTGAGCAAGAGCAAAATTTTGTCTCTACAAGAAAGGAAAGAAAGAAAGGAAGAGGGGGAGGGAGGGAGGGAAGGAGAGACAAAAACTAGCTGGATGTTGTGGCTCACGCCTATAGTCCCAGCTACTCGAGAGGCTAAGACAAGAAGATCACCTGAGCCCAAGAATTTAGGTTTCTGTGAGTTGTGATGATGCCACAACCCAAGGAGGCAAAATGAGACTCCATCTCAAAAAAAAAAAAAAAAAAAAAAAAAATCTATTGTGCATTTGTTAAGTTTTACTCAATTACCAACTTCTAGGGCTCTCTCCGAGAGTAGTCATTTGAAATACAAGCAATGATCTATATCGTACGTGCAGTACAGTACCGAGTGGCAGCATTCACTGTCATGGGAAACGGGGACTAACAGGAAGCTGATTACAAAAATTTGGGCTTATCAGCATGATGGGATTAAAATGATGCCCACAAGGACTCTGTAATGATATGGAAAAATTATGCTAAAATATTAAACAAAACAAAAAAAGTAGCCTGTGTATTGAAAGAAGACTGAATAAGGATCTGCTAAATTTAACAGCAGTTTGGGATTTAAACTACCAAAAACCTGAAGAATGCAGAAAAACTAAACACAATTACAGTGGACGCATGTAAAGCATCCATAATGAGGAAAAATACTGATTTATCAAAAATAAAATCCTAGTACTTATAGTAAGAGAAGTAGTATAGTTGAGGAATAAAAGATGATCTCTATTTTAAGAACACTAAAGAGAGTGTTCCCCAAATTCTGCTAACAGCAATTCTCGCGGAGGAAGTCTGAGAGTTCCAACTGGCTCATCACTGTCAATAGATCCAGTCTAAGTAGCAGAATCAGTGTCTTCATATCAAAACTACTTGTGGTTTTACCAGGCAGTTTGGAATCGTCCCTAATGGATTTCCAAGGTGATCTGGGTTGGCTACTCACAAGCAAAGAATGCTCAAGGATATCACCCTGGAAGCAGAGGTGACCTCGAGGGTTTCTTATCATTTCTGAGCAATATTCTAATTATTTAGTCCAATGAAAGGGAGACCCAATGGAAGCATGGGGAAGAAATATTTCAGCTAAATAGAAACATGCTGAACTTAACACAATTTCATCTAAGAAGCTTGAAGCACTTCATGTTAGCCATACACACGCTCGGCTAAGGATGGAAGCTCCATCAGCAAACCCGACTCCATGATCTTTAGTTATAAAGAATAACAAATTGGGCAGCTGAGTCTCTAAATTTTATAAAGGATCCCTTTAAACCTCCTTCTCAATCACTTTTTATTTAGTATTGCTGCTGGCAAATTAGATGGATAGATTTTAATCTGAGATTATCTTATTTCCACTGATGCCAGCAACAGGGCAAATGAGTCCAAGTAGAAATTAGTTGACATTCCAAAATTATACACAGAATTCAATTCAACTTGCCAAATACGTATTAAGCACAAACAAAAAAGCATAAAAAACCCAAGAGGCCTAACTCTCTGTACTCTGCGGAGTGAGAACAGGAGACACAGGAATAATGAACTGTACAGCCACTGTCACCATCATTTTCATGAGGACCAATTGAACCTGGAGATGAGGAGAAAACAAGAGTATTCAAAGAAATTCAGTACACGATCCTAATAGATGATACCCTGGTTGCTAGGTCTATTCATTGAAAACAAGTGTTTGAGGATCCACGCGGTGCCAAGCACTGGGTTATACACTGAAGAGACAGGTGTCAAGACAAAGCCTTTCTCTCGTGGGGTCACAGCAGTGGTAATGCTTACTAGTAAACAGCTAGGTAAAGACTCGCGCTAAGCCAAATAAACACCCAAATTTTTTATTTTAAAAAATAACCTCTCACCAGGCAGCGCCTGTGGCTCCAAGGAGTAGGGCACCGGCCCCACATGCCAGAGGTGGCGGGTTCAAACCCAGCCCCGGGCAAAAACTGCAATAAAATAAAAAAAATAACCTCTCACCAAACTAGATGTCTGAGAGGACAAGATTAGCAACTCTATTTTCAAAGAATGAAAGAGAATTAAATTTACAACTAGGGAACAGAAATGGGGAAGGGAAAAACAAACATGCCCAGTTTTAAGAGAAGGGAGGACAATTTAGCACTGAAGCCTCACAGGAATTGTTCTTCAAATGATACTCAGGCAATCCAAGGTGGTAGGTAGCTTATGAAACAAAGGGACTCAGAGAATTATTTTTCAGATTTTCCAATTTCTGCAGAACTATGATTATTTCCTAAGCCACGTGTGTCACAGAGCAAGCCTCCTTACACAATTAGTCCAGTTGCCTACAATCAGCCGACACCAGAATCTGAGTCAGAAATGAAAAAAGCCCCGATGAACTACAGGGATGTGTCGATCTCTCCTGGAACATGCTTGCACACACACACAAACATCCACAGACACATGCGTATATGCAGGGTAGGTGGGTAGGTAGGGAGTTCTCTTTAGTTGACAAAGAGGTGCAGAACTAGGTCAGGGTTCAAAACCCATAGACCCATTTGCTCTAAGGTGAATCATTTTATCCCACACACCAAGCAGGTCTTGTTCCATTGGCTGAAGGGGGAAGGAAAGCAACAACACCCCGCACGAGACACGATGGAGGCCACGTCTCTACACACACTCTCCCCTGCTCCCTCACACACTGCCTTCTCCCTCCTGAATCAAAGCTGCTTGAAGCACAGAATATATATTTTTAAAAACTGACTTCCTCAGCTACTAAAGGGTACCTATGGTGGGATTTGTTTATTAAAGAGCTCAAAAAATGGCAAAATTTATTTATCCTGTTGGACGTCAAGAGCGTGATTCCATGTCATTAGGAGCTGGGGCAGGCAATTGGCATGAGAGAGGGGCAGGGGCTGGTGACATCCCACTGCCTGACACAGGTGCTGGGACACAGGGGCCTCTGCCTTGGGAGAGTGAGCAAACACCTGGACACATGTCCTACACGGATATTGTATTTCAACAGAAAGGTTGTTTTATTTTTGCTTCTTAATGAATTATGGTTTATTATTAATTTATATTTAGTTCTTCCTGAGACGTTTAATTACTTGGGTATTATTCAGAGCCATGGAATTTACCCAGCAAATAAACAAAATCTATGAGCCTTTACTGATCAGCCTTGATCAATAGCACCTCCAGGCAGCTGTATAAACTACTTCTAAGTCAGTTATGGGGGAAGGGGGCATATGGGTACAGGAGTGCATTTCCCCCAAACTTTAGGTTAGCCCTGCCTTTACTCATGGGGACGGGGTGTGAAACTCATTATTGTACATAAGCTTTCTTTATATTGGCATTTTAAAGTCTGTGTTAAGAGTTACACAAATTATCACAACCAAAGCCAAATTCGTGTTTGCTATCACAAGGTTGTCAGCCAAAATCTGTTTCTTAACCTTCTCCTCTTCATTCAACTTGAAAATGATAATAAAAATGTCAACTTGAAAATGATAATAAAAAATGATTTAAAAAGAGAGACATCCCATAAAAGAGAGGAATGTGAGGGCAAGTAAATCCCTAGCATCGCAACTTCAGCAACTTCACCGTTCCAATCCTATGATGCCTCTGCAGCCAAAATGGTCTTCCTGCTGCACTGGGAAGTCGGAGCAAGTCTGACGGTCTGGCTGCTGCTGCTGCTGCTGCTACTGAGTTTGTTCATCCGCTCCCCTGTCCTGTTCAGGGCAAGTCCGGCGCATGCAGTCCAGACTCCACCTATCCACAGCGCAGGCCACGCTTGGTGTCTGGGCAGGCTGTATGTTTCGATATGATAAGTGATCGTGCACTTGCACAGTCGTGATTGTAGGGAAGTGGCAGGGAGAAAGCGTGGGAGTTATGTTGCTATTTCAACATGTGTTGTTGCGGACAGTGAGGTTGAGGGAGAGTTTCGTGCTGACCGTGAGAGCATGAAGAAACTCTTCCCGAGTGCAGTGAGGTCAGTTCAGTGCCCCTGAGAGCCAGGCTCCTCCACAGAATAGACCAAGCAGCTGCAGTCGATCCAGGTGGTGATGGAGCTCAGTCACAACAGGGGGCCACCCTTCCTCAAAGTGTTCAGCCAAAATCTGAACTTGAGTATTTTCAGCTCTTTTTATCAGATGATCTTGGTGAAATTGTGACCCAACAAATATGTAAGATGATTACGAGTCATCCACAAACCTCTTTCCCACCCTAAATAAATAAGAGCTGAGGAGTGTGCAAAAGGCAGAAAAATTGGACTGGAAAGGGTTGAGTGCTCTGTGCCCACCTCTGTCCACACTGCTGACTGGTCTTCCTCCTGCCAAACTCAAGTACACCTGTGCTGCTTCCCTCCCTCAGAGAACAAGCCTGGGCTAAAGGTCAACCCACAGCCTCTTACCCGGTAGCATCCTGATTCTACCTGAAAAATTTATCAAAGCAATATATTTTACTTTGTGAATGGTCCTTTGTTGGGACAGGTAATCTTAAAACATTTTTTAAATTACATATTTAAAAGTTACGATGTTTAATTAAAAATAAGACTGCTTTATTTTCCTTACTTGTTCAGGGATTGGTTAAAGAACTCCTTCTTTAAAAACATACAGGTTGATAGCTGAATGCTATCAACTACAAATAATTAATGTCTCCTCATTGATGCGTGAATATTTTTAGTGCAATTCTCAATCACTCTCTTCTCCTCTGCTCTGTTTTCACCATCCATGTCTGAGCTGGGGGAACATAATCTGACAGTGTTAAGCCCTGGGCAGGAAGGAGCATTTTGACTTATGCGCAAATAACACACTGCTTATATCCACGTGGCTCTGGGCCTAAACCTTGGGTATAGCCCTCTAGTTAACAAGCATAGATCTCCACCATGTACTAAAGTAGGCAGCTGTGTGACCACTCAGGCTTTATTTTCCTCATCTCTAAAAGAGGCACAATAGTATCCCTACCTCAAAGTGTGGCTGTGGGGAGGAGGGGACTGGATGCATACGAAGCAGTTAACACTGGGCCTGCATTTACACGGCCCATGACTCGTAACTGTGTCTGCAGCAGCAACAATACAAACTTTCTTTCTAAATGATGGCTTTGCAGTACCACTTGACAAATGCAGAATTTACAGAGACTGATACTCTGCCAAAAAGAAAATTTATCTTTTAAAGTAATCCTAGTAAAATGTGTATTAAAAGTCTTTGAATGCAGCCTGGCTTCTAGCCAGATGACTTTCAGTCCCTGCATTCAGAACAAATATAGTATTATTCTAAACAGCTTCAGAAAAGACCGGCGACTCTGGAGTGATGTGCTCAAGCCACTTATACTCTCTGAACCTCAGTCTCATACATGGCAATAATAATCCCCACAACATCAGGTAATACTGAAGTTTTGTCATTTGCAAAAGGCCTAACAGTATCTTGCACATTAGTAGATAATTATTTTCAAGCAGATGGACTAAAAGAAGTGATTAAAGGATTATCCAAAGCAGAAGACATTTTAACAGAAAATTGTTCATCTTGTACACTTCATTTCCCCCTAATTTGTAGCATTCTTACGACTTGCCTTCTGTGCTCAGCAGATGTGTTGCTCCTACTGTTACAGAAGTTGATGATATGATTTTATTTATCTCCACATCTTCCAGCCTCTCCATCACCCTCCAAGTACAGATCAGTGGCCGGTACAGAGACAGTGATGAATGAAAGTCCAGCAGCAGCACAATTTCTACATCACTATAATAGAGCCTGAATTAAGTGGGACCCTCCTCCAGACAGAGAACCAGATGAATAGAAATGTTTCTGGACCACAAATTATTTTTTTAACCACCAGTGGGAAAAATTTCAGAAACAATATTTTTCTAAGCTTACTCCACTCCCTACTTCCACTAAGATAAGAGTGACATCTGAGAACAAGGCTTACCTATTTGCACCATTTCTTCATTACCAGCCTGGAAAGGAGGGGGAAAGTAAGAAAAAGAAACAGTTACTGGGTTTCATCTTATCACCCATGCGTTTATTTCTACCATTAATGCTTTTCAGAAGCTAGCTGATCAGGAGACGCAGAGACTGGGACTGGAGCCCACGGGCTGCACCCCGCTCTGCAGTCGGTTCTGTGACAGGGGCGTGAGCCAAGTCAGGAACCGCTGGGCAAGGGAGCTGTTTGGCCGTCTTAATTTTAATTTATCTTTTATGGAGCCAGAAAAATAAATAGTGACACTCAACGGTCTCTTCCGAAAACTCCCGCACTGGGTCCGGATTAGAAGAGAAAGTCCCTCAATTTAAGAAGGCAGACAGAACCCTAAAGGGGGCCGGTTCATCAGACTTGTGGTCTGGGGTCAAGGAGACAGTTCTCCGCGTGTTGCCTGCGGCCAGACCAGGCAGACCCCAGAAACTCGCAAACTCTGCCCCCAGTCCCAGCGGCCCCGGGCCGGCTCGGGGGCGTCGGGCTGCACCTCGGGTGTCCGAGGCCGGGGCAGGGCCAGGGGAACGGCCGCGGTCAGCCGCGCTCCGGCCGGGAGGAGCCGCGCGGGGGGAGGGGAGCGGCGCCGGCGCCTCCGGCCGCTGCCCCCGAAAACGCGGGCAGGAAACGTCCCGGCCCCTCCCCAGCTGTCAAAGCCCGGCCTGCCGCGGTGCCCCGACCGACACGTGTCCGCTGGATCGCGCCCGGTCCGGCCCGGACTTCCCGCGTCTCCGCCCCGGGGCCGAGCGCGCCGCAGTCGGCGAGCAGAAGCCCCGCGAGCCGGACCCGCGGCCGCACCGGGCACGGGACCCCGGAGCAGCGTCCAGGAGCAGCGTCCAGGAGCAGCGTCCCCGGCCGCGCGGCCCGCCAGGATGGGAGCGGCCCCGGTCTCCGTCCCTGCCCTGCCCGCGCCGCAGCCCCAGGTGCGACCTGCGGGGTCCCGGCCGGTCCCCCCCGAGCCCCCGCGGCGCCGACCGCGCTCCGAGCCGGGAGGTGGGCCGGGGAGGGAAGCGGAGGGAGAGAAGGAGGAACTTTTCGGGGAAAGGCTGGGTCTGGGTTCTTATTGTCATTATTTTCCACTTACTTGTCCGTGAGCTGCAGTCCTCACTTCCACCAGCGCGGCCATCAGCCAAAGTGACAGGAGAACCATCCCGAGCCGAGTCCACTGTCCGACTGCGGGCGGAGCGGATGCCCGGGCAACCCCCCAAGTAAGTTTCTCTTAAAAAAGAGAAGGAAAAGCGCAGAACTGTTTGCGAAGAGCTGCAGCGCTGCGCTCAGCGAGGATGAAACCCGAGCCGGGGCCGGCCTGGCGCCGCCGCGCTCCCCGTCACCTCGCCCGTCCTGGCGGCGGCGCGGTCGGGGCTGCGCCCGGGCGGGGACGCGCTCCCCTGGCTCTGCCGCGGCGGCTCGCCCGGGACCCCTCGGGCACCGCGGGTCCCTGCGCGGCGCGGACGGCGGGCGGCGGGCGGTCGGGCTCCGGGGCGGGCCGGCTCCGGGGCGGGCGGGGGCGGCGGCGGGGCGGGGGCAGCGAGGCGCGCGCGGGGCGGGGCGGCGGGGGCGCGGGCGGTTCGCCGGCTACCGGTGCCTCAGGGCGGCCGACTGCTGGCGGCCCGAGACCCGCGGGGCGCTCATAAGGCGGCGAGCCCCGGCCGCCCCTCCCGCCGCGGCGCCCACGTCACCCCGGGCCGGCCGCGCCCCCAGCGCAGGGCCGGGACCTGGGACCACGCGGGCGCTGTGCGGCCCGGGCTTGACCCGCCACCGGAGCCTCTCCTTCCCTGTAGTTCCCTGGAGAAGGAGAAGAGGAGGGAAGAAGAGGGGAGACGGGGTGGGGGGAGAGGTGGGGAGAGGAGGGAGGGGGTGGGGAGAAGAGGGGAGCGGAGGGGAGGCGGGGTGGGTAGCGGAGGGGCGGCGGGGTGGGGGGCGAGGGGGGGAGAGGTGGGGAGAAGCGGGGAGGCGGGGTGGGGGGAGAGGGGGGGAG
>CAUYPK010162612.1:0-44089 GCA_963574355.1 Loris lydekkerianus | reverse complement strand
GGGGTTTTTTTTTTTTTTTTTTTTTTTTTTTTTGCTTTTCTAATTAATTCCCAGCTACCCCACGTGAAACATTTGCCGTGGAGACGTTCCAAAGCGTTTTCTCATTGCTGTTGAGGAACAGACTACAGAAGGGGTTCGAAGCGGCCATTTTCCTATAGAGGCTTCCAGAAGACTCCTTCATGGTTAGAGTTAATTTAGTCCATCCAGAGAGCCAAAACACTCGCTGTTCACTGGAAAATGGGGACTAAAGGGTTTGTGTTCACCTGATCCCTGCGTTACCTTCATAGCCTGATATTCTAGTTTGCTAACACGTACTTCTCATTCATCCAGAAAACCCCTCCATGTTTCCCACGTGTTCCAGCCTTTCCCACCCCTGGAGTCCTGTGTTATCTCCAGCTTCTGTGGGGCTTCCTGCAGCTGCTGGTGTGCTGTGCTGGGTTCCCTCGGCATTGGCTTATATCCATCCTTCAGGATGTTGTGTGTGAGGAAGGCTCATACCCACAGCTGGGAAACAGGCTCACAAGAGCAGGGACTAATGTGTCTGGCCAACCTTGCCATGGTCACATAGGAGGTGCTAAGTCAACATAGTAGACAGAGGGATCAGAAACTTTTAAGCCTATGGTCCCCAACCCCCAGGCAACATGCTGGCACTGGTCCATGGCCTGGTAGGAACCGGGCTGCACAGCAGGAGGTGAGTGACAGGTGAGCAAAGCTTCATCTGTGTTTACAGCTGCTCCCCAACGCTCATGTCACCTCCTGAGCTTAGCCTCCTCTTAGATCAGGAGCAGTAAATTCTCATAAGAGCATGAACTCTACTGTGAACTGTGCATGTGAGGGACCTCGGTTGCAGGCTACTTGTAAGAATCTTATGCCTGATGATCCAAGCTGGAGCTGACATGGTGATGCTAGTGCTGGGGAACATCTAGTTGCAGGAAAATGAGCTCAGGGCTCCCACTGATTCTGCATTATGGTGAGTTGAATAATTATTTCATTATGTGTTAAAAAGTAATAATAGAAATAAAATGCCCAGTAAATGTAATGCACTTGAATTATCCAGAAACCATTTCCCTGACCTCTAGTCCACAGAAAAATTGTCTTCCATAAAATCAGTCTCTGGTACCAAAAAGGTTGGGGAAAGGTTGGGGATCACTGTTCCAGGCTATGGACATGGGACTAAGTCAGCTCGGCAGAATCTGAGGAGACAGGATATTTACCACCTGCAGCCCGGCCTGTGAAACCTGTGTGGCCCGAAGCTCTGCCCCTTCCCTCTGCCCCCAGTGGGAGAAGAGCTAGAGGACGGCAGAGCTGTCAGCTGGGACGATCTTGCCACCCGGGAAAATCGACAATGTCTGGAGGCATTTTTGGTAGTCACAAGTGGGGAGAGGGCTGTGCTCCTGGCAGCCAGGGTGTAGAGGCGAGGGAGGCTTCTAGCCATCCACCGTGCACAGGACAGCTCCTACAGCAAAGAATCGGCTAGTTTCCAAGTGTCAACATGCCAAGATCAGGGACGCCTGCTCTGAATATTAGGAGCTGGTCCTGAATGGCTGTGTGGTCCTTTGCCAGCTTGCCTTGCACTGTGACAGAAGCAAGAACAAACTCTGTATTGGCTAAAACACTAAGATTTGGGGACAGGTAGAGTTAGCCCACTGCGGCGATTGTCTTGTCCCTGAGCCAATGTACAATCCCGGGAGTGGTGTAGAAGCCCCTGAGTGGAACCAATGACCTCGCTCTGTGCTCGACAGCACAGTCCAAACCCTTTCCATACCTCCTGCAGCCTGGAGGTGGTGTCATCTCTGATTGTCAATCTCACCCATAAAAAGTCATTTGTGCTCATGGGAGCCACTTGAGACTGACTATGAGGCCTTAGAAGACAGGGACTGCCCATAGCTGGGGACAGAGACCTACATAAGCTTCAGTCCTTGCCCTGAAGGAGTTATGAAACCCAAAGAGAGAGAAAGAAACTGAAAGGGATGATGGGACACTAAATGTCAAGCTAGTAGTATGAGGTGTGCACTGGTGTGGTGGTTTTACAACCTGTCGCGTGCATTATGGTTTCCTCCCCCAGGTCAGATGGGACAGGTGACAGGAGAGTCCTCCTCGCTGGCAGCTCCTCACATTGCTGTGGTATGGTGGGTTACAGGCCAATGACCAGGCAATAACCATAACAAAGCCAAGTGCAGGCTGCAGTGGGGACATGGTGCAGGAGCACCTTCCCTAGCCTCGGGCCCAGAGAAGCATCCCGGCTAGAAGTGGCATCCAAGAGACGAAGTGGTAAAGGTGGGAAAAGTGATGTTTAAGCTGAGAACTGAAGTAGTAGAAGGGAGGATGGGGGAGGCAGGGAGTGAGGGAAGCAGAGGAAAGCACAGGCTGTGGGCCCAGGGGGAAAACAGAAGGTGGTTCATGCTGAGGGGCATGTAGCTTGTTCATACACAGAGGATGCCGTGAGCGGTGACCTGCGTCAGACCATGCAGGACTGTCTAAAGGGTAATGGGAGGGCACTAAAGGCTTTAAGCAGGTGAAGACATGATCCTACCTGTGCTCTAGAAGAACCGATCACACTGACCTCTTGAGAAAGGACTAAAGGAAACAAAACTAGAGCTGGTTATAGTCACCAGATGAGAGGTGATGGTGGCCTGAGTTATGGTGCTGGGTGTAGTCTCAGAGGAGCACAGACTCACCGGAGCCAAGTCTCCATCTTAGTTCTGTCCCTCATGGAGCTGCTGGAGAGATATTCCTTAAACATTGACCTGATCACATCACTCTCCTGCTCCTGATTCTTCTGTGACTCCCATTGCCCGCAGGATCAAATACAAACTCCCTGCAGTGGGGGGCCTTCACCTTCAGATTGCTTTGTGGTTTCCTGGATAGCACCATCTCTCCTCATATTTAAACCCAAACCTGCTGCAGCCAACCTAGAATTGCTCCCCAGCTCCAGTTCATGTGTCATCTTCTCCAGGGAACAAAGCCCCTTAGTTGCCATCTGGGCTGGGTTAATGGCTTGGGTGTCCTAACTGGCTTGGGTGTCCTAAATAGACTGGACATGTCCCAAGTCCTTGGGTGTCCTAAATAGACTGGACATGTCCCAAGTCCCTGAATCATGATCAGGGCGTGCCCAGCATGCAGCTCCATGCCTAGGTGCTCACCCATGCTCAGGAAACGATGCTGGAAGAATAAATGGATGGAGGAACGTGCAGATCTACGTGCCCATGGATCCGTTTTCTTCCAACTTGAATGAGTTAGGTCCATCTCTTCTTCTGGAAAGCTCACCTGGCTTTCCGGACCATGTTTCCAATCTAAGCGGCTACAACAAAGTTCCCAGGAATTCTGATGCTTTAAGGACAGTAGAGTCATTCTTTTTGCATACAATGGAGTAGAGTGCATCTTGTGGATGGTGGCTGTACCCTGGCTTGTAGTCAGGGATCCAAGAAGACTGAGGCTCTGCCGTTCTTAACACATGACTTCCAGGGTGTAAGCATTCCCATGAGAAAGTGGGGAATGCATAGAGAAGTGTGTTCAGATTTTATCGGTCAAGTCCAGAAGTATCACACCTCTACTCTGTAGCTGTCCAGCTGCTATGCACTCTCCTACCTTCCATGCACAGTAGCTGGACAGCCAAGAACTCCGGCTCACACGTCACTGACTATGAGTCTGTGAGGGTGTCCTGCCATTCGGCATCCGAGGGTCTTTGTGTTTCCCACTTGTTCTCCAGGGCCTATGCTAACGTCTCTCTTTCAGAATAACCAAGGTAGCAGTCTACCTCTTAATTTCCTCCTCTTGGTAATAAATCCACAGCAAAAACTCTGGAGGAGGCAAGTGGAGAACCAGCTGGCCCAGGTACCAGCACCCTGTGGGATCACAGAGCCTCAGTTTCCCCAGTACAAGAAGGAAGAGGTTGGACAAGGAGCCTTCCAAGGCTCCCTCCACCACTACTGTTGTGATCCTGGGTGAGCAGCCTTGACCCCTCAGGCCCACTGCCCACTCTCAGCCCTGTGTTTAGAAGTCCCGGTGGGCTCACTGGTGAGGGTGCCCATAGGTTGCTCTGCATGTGCAGGTCTGCGAAAGCTGAACGCACGTTGTGTTCCAGCACTTCATAGCCTTGGGAAGGGGTCTGTGTCTCCTGGAACCTCCCTTCTCCCTTGTAAATGGCACTTCCAATATTGCCTCGTGTGTCCTGTGGGAAGATGAAGTGAGCTCTTGAGTGTGAAAGCCCTTTGGAAGCAAGAAGGGGCTACATTTCACCTTACCATACAAATGTGGATATCTCACAACTTTTGGTGTTTGGGGGTCTGACACGTCCAGAGGACTATGTTTTTCTCTTCATAATCCGTGTGCTTCCCAAGGAAGGGGAGCAGGGAGGAACGGAGTATGAACAAAATACTCATCAAGAACCTCACCTCGTGCCAGCACGCCCACCTCTGGTTCCCTCTCTCCCTGGCACCTGGGAAGATGGCAGGGCTCTCAGATGAGGCTGGGTGACCAATCTAGCTGATAAAATAGGGTCAGTATGGTGTATGTCACTTCAGAGCTGATACATTTATAGGTGCCATGATGACCTCAGAAGCCACATGTGGAAAAGGTGGGACCACAGGACAGAGGAAGTCTGGCTCCCTAAGTCTAACACAATTATGTAACTTGTCATCTAAACTGGGACACTCCTGAGAGGGAGGGGAAGGGTGCTACTGACAAGCTGAGATGGAAGGGGGAGACCAGCATGGTCCCAGGCAGTCCTTCTGTCTGAGTCACAGGACAGAGGGGTGCCCCACCGACCTGCACTGGACTTGCAGTGGACTTGGAACTTTCGAGACTTGTCTACTGTGGCACTTAGGAATAAATATCCTGGTGAATACATGCATACCACCAAATGCAGTTCTCATAAATATGCTGGAGGTGGGCGTTCTCTTCCTCGATGGACACAAAAGCTGCATAAGGTTTGAATATGAACTTGCCCAAGATCACACAACTTGTTTGAAACCTAGCGTGGCCTGATTCCAAAGTTCATGCACTTTCTACTTCACGCTGCCGCCTTCCTCACGGCCCAGCTGAGACTTCCCGACCCTCACAAGACCCCATGAGAAGAGCCCATAGTTTGAAAGTGACGTGTCTGCCACCCCCACCTCCACCTCCTACCCCCAACCATTAACTCCTAGGAAGACAGCCCTCTTGGCTTCTGCCTCTACCTGCAGAGTTCTGGAGGGAAATGCCTATAATTCATTTAAAAAAGAAAAAAAAAAAAGATCAAAAGCCCTCCATCGGTGACTTTAACTTATTTATGGGTTTGACTTTTTTTTTCTTGAATCATTTCCTTTCATTCCTGCCAGAAGCCCTTGCCTTCAATCCTCCCAAGTTATTAATAAAAGAAGTCAAACGGTAGCGAGCACGGTGGAACATTCTTGGCCCTGGCTGATTTGTTTCGTGTGTGCTGGAAGCAGATGTTTTCACCCAGATCATAGACACTTGCCAGGCCTTTCACATCTGTCCTGTTTTCAGATGAGGACAAAAGAAGTCATAGGACAAAGTCTATTTCCGAGTCACATAGGAGAAAATAAAGACCAGTGATTTACATTACATACCATGCCCTGTGCTCGCTGGGGGGAAGGGGTGGCTCCGTGCTAGGGGCGGGGCCCCTGGAAGTGTTCACCCAACTTTTCCTGCTATACCTCACTCAGAGGACATGTCTCAGCAATTTCTGGGGTGGGGATTGCCAATGCCTGCCACAATTTCACTGTACGTAATTCTCCCTTTATGCCATGGGTTAAAATGGCCTCTTGGACATTTGTATGGGCTTTTGAATTTTAAAAAATCTCAATGGAGAGCGGTGCCTATGGCTCAAAGGAGTAGGGGACCGGTCCCATATACTGGAGGTGGCAGGTTCAAACCCGGCCCCAGCCAAAAACTGCAAAAAGGAAAAAAAAATCTCAATGGAGAAGTTTGAGATAGATATCCAGGGCAAGCAGACTGCACACATCTATCATAGCTAATATTCTGGTGCCCAGAAGAGGAAAGCTAGGCAAGACTTCTCTGAGGGCGCTTTGCCTTGGTCAGGATTATGCCTCTGCCCCCCCACTGCCCCCACCTCTCCATGAAAATTAATGCCACAGAAGAGATTTTCCCTTATGTCTCTGTGCTGACTGCTCTTCCTGCTGTTATAATAAATTGAAACATTCCCTCCTGGTCTGAGCGGTTCACACATCATCCGTTGTCTTCTCCCAGGCAGGGAGAGACCCGGAGCGTCCTGTGTATGGAGAGGGCCTGGACACGGATGACAGAGGCCGAGCCCAGCAGCATGTGAGCTAAGAGAACCACGCGGGGTGATGGAAGTGGAGACTCAGGCGGCATCCAATGGGAGCCCACAGAAAGGCTGACCAGGCCCAGGGCCCCAGGACAGACACTGCAGAAACCAGGAAGAGGGAGATTTGGACTAAAAGCCTCAAGACCTTGTTTCTAGTTCCAGCTTTGCTACCAACTGGCAATTTACCCTATTTGAGTCACGTACACTGACCAAACCTTACTGGGACCTTCTTCATCTGGAAGAGATATTTGGGGAAAGGGGTTTGCTGCTCTGCTGACTTCACAAGGTGACTGTCAGGATTGACAAAGACAGAAGATGAGGATTGACTGTGGGAACAGTAGATCCATGCACATTCCATCCGCACAGTGTCCCGAAGGTTCCAGGGGCCATTTGTGTCCAGAGCGCACACCAGGCCTGAACTGCTGCCTTGCTTGGGTGCGTGTGTACACACAGCACAGATGAGAGGGCACAAACCTTCTATTCCTTGTGGCATCACTGACTTGTCCCCACAGAGGAGCGCAAGCTGGGCAGCCTCCTTTGAGTCTTGGCTCACAGCATTCCAAGGAGGGAGGCCGTGTGCCGGCTTCTGGCCTTCTCGCACTGGCCTCTCCCACTTGTTTCCCTGATGGCTGACTCCCAGCCAGTGGCCAGCCGCCTCCACGAGCCTGCTCATTTGCACATGGCCCCCAAGGTTCCGTGCTGTGTGCCCACACAAAGAAACGGCTATGCCCGTGCCTCCGCCCCCAGGTCCCACTGTCACTGCGGGCTCCATTCATCCCAAAGGGCACTCAGAACCCAGCCACTGGGGCCACCCGAGCTTGGAGAGGCCCGGGGCTCCTCTCACCCCAGAGGCAACTGAGGCTTGTGTCACACGTCATCGAGCATTGCTGAGATTCTGGAAGGAGGAGCAGAGGCTCCACTCCCTCAGCCTTGTTCTGCTCCAGGAGGCCTCCTCCCTCCTCAGCTCGTGGTCTACTTGCACCTCCGAGCGCTGGCCTCTGCCAGGTCCCACTCTCCTCAGAGACATCATGTGTGGGTATGTGACAGGTGGTGAGAGTCCCAGATCTACCATTGACCCTGTGTAGCTAAATCGCTTCAATTCTCAGAGCCTCTGTTTCCCCATTTGTAAATGAGAGTATTAACTTCAGCCTCAAGAACATGTAAAAATGAAATGAAAAGTGCAAAGTGCCCCTGTGCTTTGTACTGAGAAGCTGCGAAAAAGCAACTGTGCACCTGAACTAGCAGTGTGACTTGGACGAGGCGTTTAATGTCTCTGGGGCTGCTCTCTCCGTGGGAAGGGGGTGACCATCCCTGTCAGCCTAGTGCACAGGGGCCTGTGGGGTACAGCTGAAGTGCCTGGTGTGAAAACACTCTACCCACTGCAGGTTTCATGCTGGCTTTGTGTTATGTCCTCAAGATATTCAGCAGTTACTGAAATGATCTCAAAGTGCTTAGCATTCCCCAGACTTGGGTGGGTGTGGAGTGTGCCTGATCCAGGGGCCATGCCAGACACACACAGTGTGGATTTCTGGACTTCTCCCGGTCCTGTCCTGTGGGTCTTCCCCTTGAAGTATAATTTCCTGGGTTCACTGAACCCACACAGGCCCTTTCGTGCATGTGTTTCTGATTCTGATTACACGCACTGACATCACCAGAACGGTATGCCTGGGCTTAGTCTCCTAACCACAAAGCTGGGGGAGCAGGAATTTTGGTGCCAAAGAAATTGGATAATATGGGGCAGCCTGACTTCTCTGTCCTGCCAGGATTCTCCTGGGCCTACTCTAAGGCAGTAGTCCCTGTCACTCATGCACAAACAAGACCAGGCCAGGGTCCCAGTGTTCACCAGGCACCTGCCCTCACCAGCACTGCCTCCCCAGCCTGAGGACCTGCTTGTCTGCAGAGCCCTGGACCACTTGGCACCATCTCTCATGGCTGTCCAGCCAGTCCTGCAAAATATCTGGGCACAGGGAGTACATGTCAGGTGTGGGTCAGAAGTCAGATCACCTTGCATTTGGGATCTAGCCTCACTTCTTCTGGGACCTGGGACTTTGGGTCTTAGTTTCACCTCTCTGTCACCTCAACTCTATCTGGAAACATCTTGCTGAAGGACTAGTGCCAAGCACTTACCACAGGCCAGGTGTCCCCGGGGCGGGGAAGGCCACATGCGTGGGTCCATGTGTATTTGTCCCTGCACCTGTGGCACCCAGCACCACCTGCACTCCTGGCTACACCTTTGCTCACATTTGTTCTGGCTCCAGAGACAACAAGAAGAACAAGCCACCTGGGTCTGAGGGTGCCCCTGACCAGCGGGAGCAAGGTGACTGTGTGCAGGCCCCTGACCAGGGACAGAGCACACCCAGACCCAGAGCAGAGAGAGGGCAGCGCCAGGGGTTCTGTGGGGAGGAGGCAGGAGGGACCACATGGGCCGGGTGGGGGGTGGTTTTCTAGGATGGGAAGTCATTGCCCAGACTGGGAGAGGGGAAGAGTAGTGGCCGCACCACGGCACTTGTTCTGTGCATGACACGCCCCTCCTCTGTCCAGAATGTCCTTCCGTGTCCCGCAGTCTCCAGGAATCATCCTCCGAGCTTTAGTCCAGACATTTTTCTCCCTCTTAGCCACCTCCTGCTGGGCAGCCTCAGGGCTCCATCTTTTCCTAGAAATCCCTCCGCTGTACTACACATGACCTTGCATTGTAACCCTCCTGCTGCCTTTGTCTTCCCAGAGATGAGGGTTCTTCATGCTGGATGCCCTGGAAGGACCCTCAAAACCTATCAAGGGGCCCAACCCCTGTGGGAGACAGGGCTGAAGACTCAGAAATAGGAAGGTGAGATGGGCATTGTGGTGCTGGCCATGGTCAGCTGTGTGAGGGTGGGCAGGTGGGGGTCATTTCATCAACTCTCAGAGAGAGATGAGGGCTGTTAGGACCAGATAGTGACAATTTTGAAGTTCGAGTTTGGGAAGCTGGCTTTTCACCAGGAGCATCTGAGTCAGCTTTGCTTCTTTTACAAGTAGCCATCATGTACCACGCCGCAGACCAGAGGCACGTGCCTGAGATCTCTCAGGGGCTTCCTCCAGGTCTCCCCTCCTCCTTTCTTCCCAATCTGATCATCTTCTTTCCTTCCCTCCAACCTTCCTCCATATCTTTCTTATTCCTTCCACCAATAGTGATTGAATTCACAGTGAATCAATTCACAGATGAATCATATAAAACCCTTGTTCTCCAGAAGCCCACAGTCTACTGGGAAAAATGGAATCGCAACAACAAAATAGAGTGCTAGGTTCTATGGTAGAATGGATTCTGGGGGAGCATAGAGGAACGCATGTAATCCAAGGCAGGCAAGTCACCTGAAAGACTTTCTGGAGGAGTTGAGCCCTGGGCAGCAGCAGAGGCCCCTCCGCAGTCAGGAGTCACTGGGGAAAGGCGTCACAGACAGGAGAACAGAGTGTGCAAAGGCTGGGAACAGGGGTGAAAGCAAAGGTAGAGCTGGGAAGGCTGGCATTTCTCTAAAGATGCGGCCGGCAGGCGGAAAAGCCGACATGGAGGAGGACACACACAGAGCTTTGTCAGGACTTCAGGCAGAGGGGCCATATGATTTCTCTTTATAACATATCAGCCTGGCTGCTGTGTTGGAAACGAAAACAAAATGGGAAACAGGAGACCCAAGACCTCAACTCCCTGGATGTGAGCCTACAGCATCCCGGTGCTAGGGAGGGCAGTGTGGTGGGGAGAGAGGCACTGATAATCACCAAGATATACTGACCAGGGACTGGGCAGAGACGAGGGAGGTGAGGCATAACCTCTGGTTTCTGGCATGAGCCACCAGGACAGGAGTACCAGTCCCTGGGATCGGCCCTGGGAGGCGAGTGGGAGTGATCCCCACCCAGTCCCACTCACCTTTTTGTGGAAGTGGAGGCAGGGCCAGTCTTGTTCCAGCCCCATTTCACAGTTGGTGTCTTCCGGGGCCAGAATGAGACGACTTTTCTGGCAAGGTCACATCTCTGAGCCTGACCCATCTTTGGAGACTTGGTTATTAAACCACTTGGTCATAGACATGGGTCAAATTGGTCATTGCCCTCAGGGGCAAATAGGAGGACTCCAAATTCCCCCAGATGGATGCATTTCCATAGGCAGGTGGTGACTGCACATGTGTGTGTGCTAGGCTGCTGATGACCACAGATATCATGTCGTACATCCCTGGCTAGACCTACTGTGGAGGGGCAGAGAGCTTCCCAGGGGCTGGAGTCCAATAGCTGGGACCTCAGATTCCCTCCAAAACTCACCCTCTGTCTGGCCTAGACCAATCAAGGAAGGCTTCCTGAAGGTGCTGTTATAGCTGAGACCTGGGCATGGTTGAGGCTTCACTCCAGTGGTTGAGGGAAGGAGAAAAGAGGCTTAGGTAAAGGAAACCAGTTTCATCACATAGAAAGTGGGAAGAACAAATTGCTGTGGCTTACTTACTTCAGCAAGGGAATGTGAGACTACTCAGAGGTGAGAGGCTGTTACAAAGTCTCTCTCCTTCTCAGGGGTCAGCAAAGAACTGGACTACAGGGGTCAAGTGCAGGAGAGACCCATGGACCCATGGTGGAATCAAGGAAGGCTTTTGGTGGGAGAATGTCTACAAGGTAAGAAAGAGGCAGATTCGATGAACATGAGGCGGTGCAGGCCCTCACGGGGCAGTGGAGAGATGTGCCCAGGTAAGAGTGGCCAGGGCCGGGTGTGGGGTCTGTACACTCCCCAGCACAAAGCTCAGCTGCTTCTCATCCCTTGCTTTGTATTCCCAGGTCTGTGGTTTCAAGCCTAATTTATTTGGCTTGAAATTTGTGTCAAAAAATTTTTTTTCCAGGTGTAATTGAAACCAAACCTCTAAATGCTTGTTCATTCCTGAGGGAAATTAAAGGTGATTTCAAGCAGGAAGATCACAGATTTGAGAAAAGGGGCCTGGTGGGAGGTGGGGGTGGATTTGGGACCGGGGGTCTCAGCTGTGGGGCCATTTGATTAGATTAGCTGCGGCTGAGTGCGCTTTCCAGCGGGAAGGCCGCAGCCTGGGAGAGCGGGGACGCTCACCCTCATTGGGGATGAGGAACTTTGCCAGCTCCGGGGCCTGGTATGGAACCCAGGAAGGGCCTGGGGGAGAAGGTCAAGGTGGAGTCCAGGGGTGAACGGATCTCCTGACTCAGGTTCAAACCCATCCTCCTTGAGAACCTCTCTGCTCCATCTTGGCAGGGCAGCTGATAGGGAAACTCAGGGAAAGTGCCTCCTGCCCCATCTCAGAGGAGCTGTGTGACCTCCAGCATGTCACTTACCCTCTCTGAGGTTTTTTGCATCTCAGTTTCCACGTCTGTGCAACAGGAATGGAAACAATACCCCAGCGGCAGCAAACATTTAGTGAGACGGATGGTGCCTGAAGCCCTCAGGGTCTGAATCACTGTGGGTACTAGAGGACAGGGGTGAATCTAAGCTGGTGTCCCAGCAGTCCAGGCAAATGGATTAAAAATAGGCCCCTAACCAAGACCCATATATTTCTCAAGGACCAAGGACAGGTGCCTTAGAAATTAAAGTTATCCTTTTCCTTACTTTCCTGCCCAGGAAAAAATATTTTGAAAGGCTGCAATGTTAAGATTCTATTCCTGCCCACCCAGAATATTTTAAAAGCCTCCAACAACCTCTTCTGTGGGTCAGAAACTGCGCTAACTACATTCCACACATTTGAGCATTTGATATTCACACACACAAAAAATAGGAAGTAATTATTAAAGCTCCCATTTCACAGGGAAGAAAATGAAGATTCAGGAAATCTGTGTTAATCTGACCCAAAGCACAGGGCCAGGGTGGCAGAGCCTGGGTGAGTCTGACATCAAAGTGCCCATTCCCCAGTCTCCTTTTATACCTGACCCAAAGCCCCTTCTCTAAAGGCCATCGGTTCCTGGTTGGATGGACAGAGACTGGGGAAGTGTGTTCTTGGGCCCTGTGCTGTCAGCTTTCCTGGCCACCAAGTGCTGTACTCTATTCACCATCATCCCTTCACCCCAGGGATGCAGCCGGCGCCTGTCTTCCCAGAGGCTCTGCTCGGATGCTGCCCTGGTGAGGCTGCCTCGGGTGCTCTAGGAGAGCGCTTTTCCACTCTGTGCTCTTTCACTGCACTGACACCCTGTCCCCCGGCTGTCATAAGTGCAGAGTGCGGATTTTTTGTATATGAAGGGCCATCACGTAGTTTAAGGATTTGCTCTGCATGTCTACAGCAGAGTCTGGAAACATCAGGACAGATCCCAGCTTATCACCAGGAATGCTTTGCAAGAGTCTGAGGGCTTCAACGAGAGAACTGCTTCCTCAGGGGAAAGTCCGCTTCTGCTCCTGCTCCTGCTCTGGAAGTGTGACAGCAGAAACTGGATGGTCCTTTGGCGGAGCGCCGTTAGGGGATTTGGGATTTACACTCCCCCCACCGCAACTGCTCCCCAAGGAATCTTTACATCATTAAAAAGTCTGTCCCACCTGGGACAGCATCAAAAAGTAGTCTCGCACTTGCTCCTGGCTGGGAGCCCAAACTGGAATGTTCTCCCGAGCCTTTTTCTATTTGTCACTACTTATTTCTGTTGGAACTTAGACCCAAGATCTTCTCTCAGCCTGGCTGTGGCCAGGCGGGGTGGACGTGTTCTGTAACCAAACACTCAGGCCTCTAATCTCCTCCAGATGTTCCCTGCTGGCCGCAGCACGGGCCTGGCTCCCGGTCAACAGGATGTGCCTCCCTCCACCTCGGTGCTTCTCCTCTAAGGAAAAGCTTCATCTGTCAAGCAAATGAATATGAACTCGGCCCCAAAACTAAACTAAAGCTTCCTGCTTTTCATGAAGGCTACGAGTGCCGAGGAGAACACCTCCAGCTTGGCGTCAGGACTGAGCCCGGGCCTCGCGTCTGCATTCTCTTCCTGTGTGGCCCAGGCCAGGCTGCTCGGTCCCAGTGGCTCCACCTCCTTTTCAGCCAAAGGCAGGTTAACTGGTCTTGAGTAGGGCTGCACAAGCCGTAGGTACATTTGCCTCTCCTGGGGGGTTCTGTTAAAATGCAGACCCAGCTTAAACAAGCCTTGCGTGTGGCATTTCTGAGAAGTCCCCAGTGACACCCTTGCTGCTGGTCAGTGAATGGCAAGGCTCGGATGGACAGAGAGGTAGGAGAAGGGACTATTGAGGTACAGAGCTCCAGCGCTGGACAACAGTTGCTTGGGTGAGCCCCGTTGTGCCTACTCACTGGCGGTGAGACCTCAGAAAATCTCATTAAGTGTACCATGCCTTGGTTTCCCCACGTATGAAATGGAGATAATTATAATAACTACTCATAAGGTCATTGCCAAGATTAAATGAGTTAACACAGATAAAGTGCTTAGAACAGTACCTAACATATAGGTTTTGTGTTTGTTTTTTTAATTTAAAAATTTTTTTTTATTATTAAATCATAGTTGTGTACATTAATGCAATCATGGTGTGTTTGTTTTTTTAACATTAAAAGATATGTAAAGATTATGTACCTTTACTATGGTGCATAATAATTGTTCAAGAAATGTTTGTGTCACCTAAAAACAAGGTACGGGTGGAACAGTGAAGAGCTGGGAAAGCATTTGGTCTGACCTTAGGGTCCAAGAACATGAAGATTGTCATCTATTTTGTGTTACAGTCATTTAGAGTTTGGAAGGTCTTAAAGATCATTTGACACAGTCTCTTTATTTTACAGACAAAATCACCCAGGAGAAGAGGAAGAAACTCACTCAAGGGTACATAGAGCTTTTGACAACTGACTGGCTTTTTCTTTTTGGTGTTCAGGGCTTCCTGTGGCCAGGGTATGCCCACATCTACCAAGTCTGGCTTTATTATTTTATTGAGAGAAGAGGAGGGACGGGAGAGCTTGGAACAGCCATAGGAAGCATAGAAACAGTTGATTCATTGGATTATTTGGGGTCATTTCTCCTGTTCCACCTGGCTGGATCTGGTGTCCCATTCTGCCTGGTACTTCAGTTAACAGTTAATTTTTGTTATTCACAGGAATCATGTTCTCTAGAACTGCGGAACACCCAATTAGTGAAGCTGAACCAGCTCCTAGGGGAAATACAGGGTTAGGGTCCCTCCCGTGAGCTTCCCATCACAACAGTGTCCCCAACCAGTCAATGCATAACCTTGTTTTGTGTTTCTGAGTAGGTACAGCTTGTTTAACACTTGTCATTGATTTGCTAACACTCAACTCATGACCATCACACAGTAACTGACAGCCGAGTGACACTTGGCTTACACCTGTGTTCCCCCTGTAAGGGACCTCACAGCCTCCTCGTGTTCAGAAACACCAGACAGCACTTCAGGGATGTTCTTGGGAATAGCTGTAACCAATGAAATCACAAGAAGCAGCACAAATATATGAAAAACCTAACCCTAAGTGGCCCTCACAACATGAGCACTGGAAGGAGAAGGCACAGCATTGCGTTATCCGGCCTCAGCTGGGAATGAGTGCATCGGGTGATTCAAACTTTTCACTACTTAGTGGATGTTCACAAATCACTGCAAAAACACATAAGTATTGATTTGAGAATTGTGAATAAATGATAACAAGGAGGTGAATTCTCAAATATAGAATCTGACCAGGCACAATGCCTCACGCCTATAACTCTAGCACTCTGGGAAGGTGAGGCAGGTGGATTGCTTGAGCTCGGGAGTTCAAGACCAGCCTGAGCAAGAGTGAGACCCCACTCTAACAGAAAATAGAAAAACTAGCCAGGCACTACGGCAGGTGCCGGTAGTCCCTGAGGCTTGGGAGGCTGAGATAAGAAGATCACTTGAGCTCAAGAGTTTGAGGTAGTTGTGAGCTATGATGCCATAACACTCTGCCCAGAGCGACTGAGTGAAACTATTTCTAAATTTCCTTCGAGATCAAATATAGACTCTGCAGATAATGAGGATGGACTGGTACACGTATGTTAAACCTGATACTGGAGCCCTGGGGCAGGAGAGTCTCATCCACTGTCTTCTTTTCACTACACCTTCAGGGTCAGAGACATCGTAGGGAAGGAAGGAAAATGGGGAGGCGGAGGAGGGGGCCTCAATCCTGCTGATAGCCCCTTTGGCACTGCTGGAGAAAATGCTCTCTTTAATGAGCATTAGGAGACACTGGAGACCAAAAATTAAAGCTAATGGCAACTTTCTCTCCAGCTGCAAGAACCACTTCCTATCTTCTGGACAAAGCTTCTCTGCCAGGCTTTCTCTTCCTCTCCCAGCCTTTCCAGCCTGGCATCTCAGGACCCCAGGCTTCTCTTCAGGCACCAGCCAGCGTGGCGTGTGGGGGTGGGTGGTGTGGCCAAGGGTGGGAGGAGCCCAAGACTCCAAGGGGCAGTGGCACGGGATGATGTTGTTGTAGGGTCCCTGGCAGAAGGAAAAGAATGCTGTATTTGCTGACCGCCTGCTACCTTTTGTCAGGCCTTCCTGGGTGTGTGTCCATTCCTTCCGAAGATCCTGAGATAGGGGGATTATGATTATGATTATGATTCACATTTTCTGGAAAAGAAAACTAGAACTAGGAAGGAAACCAGGGGAAGCTTGTTGCCTGCACTCTCACTGGTAGTAAGTGACAGAGCCCTAGCCAAGCCCAGGGCTGCAGATACCAGATCTGGCTATCAACCTTAATAACAGGATGGCGGAAAATGGGATTAATATAGCATTCATTTCAGCACAAAGCTTGAGGATGGCTGCTCAGAAACACCAACTCCAAGCCAATGGGGTCAGCATTTCTAACTGGAGAAGTTAAGGTTCCAATGATATAGAAATTTCAGCAGAATTACCACATTTTCCGTATGAGACCAGGGTCTATGCCACAGTGTTGTGATTGGTTACAGATGGCTGCATCCCAAAGGAGATTACTTTGTTACCTCATCAGGAGAAATAATCTGGGGTCTTATCTCTGTCATTGCTTGGTCTTAATAATTTACAGGAAAAGAAGGGCAGAAGTTGCAGCTGCACGCGATGAGTCGGGCTGCATAGCCACATCCCTCTCAAGGCTCAGAACAATGTAAAGTCCCAATGGCATTAAGTTTCAATCACTGTATTTAATTCAACTTCACCTTTTCATGAGCCTCTCGATTGATAGTGACCCAGGTCCGGTCCAGTGTGTCGAATTTGCTGTGCTGCCATCCTAGTCCCCAGGATGGGGAAGTGAGCTGCTGACTCTCCCACTGGGTCAGGAAGCAGCTTGCTTCATTCCTCTCTGTGGAATGTAAAGGGACTGGAGAGCATGTCTGCAGCTGAAAGGGGTGGTCTTCAGCTCATGGTGTGAAGGGGAAAAAGTTAGGGTGGGTGGAAGTAAGGCTCTGGAACCTCCTAACACTCTTCACACCCTGTTGGCCAGCAGTGGGATACAGTGGACTGCCCAGGCCAGCTCAGCCTGAGCATCTGAGACTCCACCAGATCCAGGAGCTCTGCAGGGACCAGCGCAGTGGGGCCAGGCCCTCGGCAGGTATGCAGTGCCACAAGCAGATCATAGACCATCCCGGGGTTGCCCCTCACCCTTCCCTCCTATTTCTCTCTTCCAGTCCCAAGCCTCTCTGCCCAGTCCTAAGGTTTCTGCATCCAAGATAGGGTTTCAAAACATGGTCACCAAGCTCGTACCAGAGCACGGGTATTGAGCAGAAGCATTTAGCGGGTAACAGTTGAACCTGTAGCAGGGAAGGAGGCAGCTGGGCAGGGGAGGAAGAAGGGGTACCCTGGGGAACAGGCAAGGCCTGGAGGATGTTCACTGAGAGGGTTCCCTCGGGCCCCTCTCTGGCCGGAGAGATCCTTGAGGAGCAGCCAGAGCCTTCTCACTGGTTCCCTGGCACAGAAACAGCCTTAGAGCTTCCCTGGGGCACTCAGGATTCACTGCAGCCCCAGGTGTGTGTGTGTGTGGGGGGGGGTACAATACCAGAATTGTTGAAGACAAGAAAGCCTCCTGGGTGGGCCTGAGTCCCTCTGGCAGGCATAGCACTGAGGGCAGGGTCTGGGACCTGAACCCAAGAGCCCTCATTCCTGAATGTCACACATGATCCTGCTGATGTGTGAATGCTCCCACCCCCACCCCAAGGACCCCGACTTCCTCAGCTTCCATCTGGGCCCTCAATCAAATTCACTATTTGGCCCTGGCTGCCTAGTGATCCCTGTTGCTCCTGGCCTGGTACTGAAGGTAACACTCAAGACAGATCCACAATTCCAGCTGGCCCTGGACCACACTGTCAGAGTCACACGGAGCTTGTGCACACTATGACAAGGACCTGGAATATCTGGCCAGAGGGACACACTCACCATTGTTATCCTGTCATATAGCTCTCACTGAACACTCAGAGCCAGGCACAGTAGTAGGCACCTGGCCGCAAGGATATGTTCCCGACCATGTGTTGTTCCCAGTTGGGCGGGTGTAATGGAGACAGGTCTTCCAGACAAGGAGGAGGGAGTAGATGAATTTTTTCTGTAAAGGAAACATCAGAAAATGTTTTAGGCTGTGGAGGCCATATAGGCTCAGAAGCATCTACTATACTTAATTTGGCCTTGTAGCCTGAAAATGTCCATAGATAATAGGTGAACTAATGAGCATGGCATTGTCCCAATAAAACTTTATTTATAAAAACAGGTAGTGGGCCAGCCCATAGGCTGAGGCCCTATCCCAAGGTATAAGGTATACAATAAATGATTTGGAAACACAAGGGAGGGGGAAATGCTTGACACTAGAGTAGCGCTGCAGTGCTGGAAAGCCTTCAGGGGAAGCACACCCTTCTCTGGGCCTCTGAGATGCAAATGTTCCCTGTAGCTCACACTGGAGAATCTCGGCTAGGAAGAGAGTGGGCATAAGCGTACCACTGTGCACACTACCTCCTGAACAGTTTCTATTTGTTTATTCAGCACCTCTGCTTTAGCTATTGAATACCAAGCACTGCTCCAGGCTTTTTACATAAATTATCTTATTAACCCTAAAATAATCCAGCTACATAGTAAGTACTATTACCCTCTTCATATGGATGAAGGGCCTGACAGAGGAAACACTCTACAGGTTTCTCTGCTGGGACAGGGGGGCAGGGCTGCTTCAAGGTACCCACACTTTGCAGCCACAGGGACCTACCTTATCTCAATTCCTCATCTACTTAGTGGATTGGAGAAGACTTTTATTAAATATTTTTTCAAATTAATATGAGGTTACAAACTGTTAGGTTACATGGTTTGCGTTTGTTAGGTACAGTCCCTGTGGCAGTTGTGTCCTGCACTCAGGAGGTGTGCCATATTCCCTTACTTTGTGCCTGTTAGTTGGGAGCACACCAATCCTCCTCTCTCCCTCCTTCTCTCCCTTCCTTCCTCCCCTTCTTCCCCCAACTTGAATCAGTTGAGTTTTTCTCTTATGCAGGCATCAATCAGATCATCTGGCTTTACGTTAGTGTTGAGTACATTGGATACTTGCTTTTCCATTCTTGTGATACTTTACTATGTTCTTCCACTTGGATGGAGAAGATGTAAGCTCTCTGAGACTGAGTTTCCTCATTGGTAAAATGCGAATACACGAATACACGTCCTACCTTGCAGGATTTCCTTGAGAAGTAGGGAATTGGTGTTGATGTATAGAAATGGCACAGTACAGCGGCTGGCACATAGGAGGTGCTCGCTAGGCCCATGGCTGATAAATGGTTACTGGACGAGGAAGGACATTGCAACCTCAGACCTATATGCCCCTGCTTCCTTCTAGAAGTCTCTGATTAGGAAGAGATCTTTGGCTGACCCTGGGTCCAGGGCAGAAGGCCTCCCTTCCATGTGGTTACAATTGGCCCTTTGAGGGGCCGTCACCCGAGGGGACAGAGCGGGCTTCCCCCACGCCAAGTGGTGCGATTAGAGCCCGCCACCAGCGTGAGGCATCCGGGGTCAGAGGCCGGGCAGTGATGGATGACCCCATCCAGGGACGCACACACTGGGCTATTTTGGGGCCTCCTGCCTGGGAGGCGGCCTCCGTGGGGCATGAGGGTTATTGACCCGGAAACAAATTAAAGGCACATCTGTTGGGAGGCCATTTCCAGCAGTGGCTCCAAGCAGCCGCCTGCGTTCCCGGAACAAGGGGGCTATCTGTGTGTAAGCCAGGCGTAAACTGTCCATGCCAAGATTTGGGGGCTGCTGCCTCTGGCCAGGAAGGAACATCTGTGGGGGACATGGGGCCTGAACAGAAAGGAAAGGCCATTTCTGGGCTGAGTGAGTCTTAGTCAAAGAGGAAACTATCTTTTAGGGTTTTAAGTGACTTGGGCATGAGCTATTGCATGTTGGGTGTTAAGGATTTCCCAACACTCAGACCCCCAAATCAGCTCTCACTTGAAAACTCCTGAAGATGAGCTCTTTCCTCCTATCTCTATTGACAAACTCCCACTTATGGTCACATGTGGGCCACATTGGCAAGAATTCGTCCCCCTCCAAACTGGGCCATAGGGCACCTTGCCACTTGGCACTTTCTTGTGGATAATAAAAATATTTTGTCTCTCTGACCCCGTCTGCTGGCCTCAGTGTTCTCAGGAAGTATTCTCTGGAGGAGTGGATGGGATTGGATTGAATGAGAAGTCTGTGCAGGTACAGAGACTAGAAAGAGGAAGAGGAGGCAGTGTTCTTTTACAACCTGAGACAGCGTTCGCTTCACAGGCACAGGAAGCTGATGTGAGCTTCCCTGCGGCCCCTGCCTCCCCGGATGCCTTCCAGAACAAACCTGCTCCCTTTGTCCCACACAAAGAAAAAGAAATGAAACCCAGGAGCAGAAAAGAGGGAAAGTGAATTCTTGAATCACACCACTGCCTCTGGAGAAACAAGACTTCCTCCAAGAAAGGAATCTATGAAAAATGTTTTCTGGTCATGTTGACTGCCTGTTGAATTTGAAAACCTAGAGAGTGTGGAAGTCCCAACTGACAGCGTGTATTGATCCATTCATTGAACAAATGCATTCTCCAGGCACTTACTCTGGGCCAGGCTTTGTACTGGGGCCTGTGGGGAGTTAGGCATAAATCATCCCAGTTCTGCCTTCCAACCGCTTGCAGTTGGTCAGAGGAGGCAAAAAAACCCCCACAGATCAGTGGTGTGATGACAGCAGCACTGGGTGGTAGTAAAGGGCAGAGCTTTGAAGCCAGGCTGTCTGGATTTGGGTCCCAGCTCTACCACCACCTAGCTTTGTGGCCTTGAGAAAGTTGCTTAACCTCTCTGTGCCCTAGGGTCATCATCTGTAAAATGAGAATAATAATGGATTTTTAAAAGTTACTTATTAAAACACTTAGAAAAGTATCTGGCACACAGGATGTTCTATATAAGGGCTTGCTAAATAAAATAAGAACAGTACAGCAAAGACCAGAGGAGACATCCCAGCACTGCCCATCCTAGACAAAGATGTTGAGTAGCTTCAGGGACAGGCCTGTGGAGAAAGTGGCAGCTCAGTGGGACTTCATTTATTTGGCTGTTCCTCAAATGTAAAGGTGCCTACTAAATTCTAGGCACTCTGTTACGACCAAGGCATACATGAACTTCAGTCATTCCCCAGTCATAATGCTGTGTGCATTTCCCATGTAAGGAAACTGATTCAGCAAGGCTGAGGACCTCTCCTGAAGTCACACAGCAGGTCAATGGTAGAGCTGGGCTGCAAACCCAGGAAGTCTGAATCACAAATTACTCCACTTGATAAGAATTGTCCAGACCACAGAACCATTCTTTCATCTTGCAGATAAAGCCCAGAGAAGTCAGGGGACCACCCAATTTCCCATATTAGAAACACGGAAAATCTAAGTACTACATACTCTCTAACTACTATGCTGATTACCTTTTCAGGGGAAAAAAGGTTGAAAACATGTTGTATTTTGAAGTGGGAAGTGACTATTAGTGTGTGCAGCATTTTTGTTGTGTATATTATATGGGAATGCATATATGATGTGTCTTGTCTGATGTGTATTATATGTGGGTTGCATGTATGTGTTGTATGTTCTATGTATAAGTTATATAAATTGTGTGGCTTGTGTGTTGTGTCTGTCATGTGAGTTTTGTGTTGTGTTCATGTATGTTGTGTGTGTGGGCACACTCATACTTGCTACTAAGAAAGTTAAGAATGTCCTGATGAACATAGATGCTAAAATCCTCAACAAAATGCTATCAAAATTAATCCAATGATATATCAAAGAGATAATACACCATGATCAAGTGGCATTTATTCGTGGAATGCAAGGATTATTTGACATACACAAATCAATAAATGTGATACATCACATCAATGGAACAAAGGACAAAAAACATACGATCATCTCAATTGATGCAGAAAAACATTTGATAAAATTCAACATTCTTCATAATAAAAACTCTTAAAAATTAAGTACAGGAAGAAAGTACCTCCACATACTGAAGGCCACATATGAAATCCACAGCTAATGTCTTATTGAAGGGGAAACACTAGAACAAAGCAAGGACACCACTGTCACCAGGCTTAGTCAACATAGTACTGGAAGTTCTAGCTAGAACAATTAGGAATTAAGTCAAATTGTCCTTATTTGCAGATGACATGATCTTAGATAGATAAATCTAGAGACTCTATCAAAACTATCTTAGAATTGATAAATGAATTCAGTAAAGTTGCAGAATATAAAAATCAACATACAACTAATTAATAGCATTTCTATACATGAACAATAAACTAGCTAAAAAAAAAAAATAAATCAAAAAATCAAGCTGATTTATAATAGCTACAAAAAAAATCCTAGGGATAAATTTAGCCAAGGAGGTGAACAACTTCTAGAGGGACAACTACAAACACAGATGAAAGAAATTGAAATAAAAAAATGAATAAAAAGACATCCCATGCTCATGGATTGGAAGAATTAATGTGGTTAAGAGGACAGTACTACCAAAAGCTATCTACAGATTGAAAATGCCAATAACATTCTCCACATCAATAGAAAAAAATTTCTAAAATCTTATGGAACCACAAAAGACCCTGAATAACCAAAGAAATCCTGAGCAAAAAGAGCAAAGCTGGAGGAAACACATTTCCTGACTTTAAAATATACTACAAAGCTGTAGTAACCAAAAAAGCATGGCACTGGCATAAAAATGGACACACCTACCGATGGAACTAAATAGAGAACTTAGAAGTTATTCCATGTATCTATAGTTGATTGATTGTAGACAAAGTTGCCAAGATCACTCATGGGGGGAAAAGACAGTCTCTTTTCAATAAATGGTGCTGGGAAAATTGGATATCCATATGCAAAAGAATGAAACTGGACCCCTGCCTCTTACTCTACACAAAAATCAACTAAAAATGGATCATAGACCTCAAATGATAAAACTTGAGATAAAACTAGAGGAGAACATGATAGCCTTAAGCACATTGGTCTGGGGAAAGACTTTATGAATAAGACCTCAAAAGCACAAGTAACAAAAGCAAAAACAAACAAACTAAAAAGCTTCTGCTCAGCAAAGGAAATAATCAACCAAGTGGAAAGACAACATACAGAATAAAAGAAGATATTTACAAACTACTCTGATTAATATCCAGAATGTACAAGGAATTGAAATGGCTCAATAGCAAAATAACAAGCAATCCAGTTTAGAGTGCCAACAAATACATGAAAAAATGCCTGAAACAAGAAATACATGAAAAACATCACTAATCACCAGGGAGATGCAAACCAAAACCATAACGAAAGATCACATCACCCTCGTTAGGATGGCTGTTACCAAAAAGACAAAAAAATAATAAACACTGGCAAGGATATGGGGAAAAGAAAACCTTTCCACACTGTTGATGGGAGTGTAAACCCCCACAGCCACTGTGGAGAACAATACGGAGATCCCTCAAAAAAATACCAATAGAACTACAATATGATCCATCAATTCCACCACTCAGAATTTGTCTAAAGGAAAGGAAATCATTGTGTTGGAAAGACATCTGCATTGCCATGTTTGTTGAGGCACTTTTGCAATAACCAAGACACGGAATTAATCTAGGAGCCCACCAATAACAGATGAATGGATACAGGAAATGTGGAAAACGTATGCCATGGAATACTATCCAGCCATACAAGAGTGAAGTCTTGTCATTCAGGACGACATGGATGGAACCGGAGGATATTATGTTAAGTGGAGTAAGCCAGGAACAGAAAGTGAAACTCTGCACGTTCTCCCTCACATGGAGAAACTAAAATAGTTAATCTTCTAGAAGTAAAAGGTAGAACAGAGGACACTAGAGGCTAGGAAGGGTAGCAGGCAGGGAAGATAGGAAGAGATTAGTTAGAGGTTACAAAATTATAGCTAGACAGAGGAATAAGTCTAGTGTTCTCTAGTCCTGTAGGGTGACTACAGTTAATGATATTAAATGTACAGTTTCAGTAGCTACAAGGAGGATACAGAATGTTCCCAACACGAAGAAATGATGAATGTTTGAGATGATGGATGTGCTAATTACTCTGGTCTGGTCACCGTACATTATATCTATTGAAACATTACTATGTACCCCATGAATATGTACAATTATTATTTGTTCATTAAAAAATAATTTTTAAAAAAGGAAGTTAACAGTGAGGTCAAGAAATTTCATCTAGATCAATGAAATCGCTACAGTGTGCAGACAAGTGCTTTCAGTTGTCTTGTCACTTCCCCCATCCCTGGGCAGGAGAGCAGGCTTTCCTGCGGGCACCCCGGACCCTTCTAGAAAGTCTACATGAATGAAATAAACACGGCAGGGCTGGGGAAAGTTGGTGGTCAGTGGTGACCCTGGAGAGCGTGGTGCTCAGCTAGGTCTGGAGGAGGAAAGGCAGATTTCCAGGCAGTGGAGTAGGGAACAGGGGCTCCACCCTGTTCTCAGGGGGCTGTGGGAGAACATCAGTCTGCCAGACCAGCAGGAGGGACATGAGAAGCATAGCTAGGGGGCAGAACAGCAGGAATCTCACAGGGCCTTGGCTCCCATGCCAAAGAGGGTAACTTACCTGCTGGATGAGACTCCATGAAGCGTCCTGGAGACCACAGCCCCACCCTGGGAGAAGAGCCGCAGCTTGCTCTGGTACACATCACTGTCCCCCAAATGCTCCATTCTACATTAGTCCCCAAGTCTGCACTGAGGCCAGGCCTGGGACAAGGAAAGAAGTCTTCCTACATATAAGACTCAAAAGGACTTTAATATCACAGACTCCAGCCACCCAAGTGTTCCTGAAATGTTCTCTGTCACATCTACACTAAGTCCTTCCTCAACTCGTGCCCAGCTCCAGGCGTGGGGGCCACATTTCTCAAAGCAACTTCCTTCAGATTTTACATTCAAGTTCATTTCTGAATATTGAATTGGGAACAGGGGACACTAGAGGCTAGGAAGGGTAGCCTTTCTTATCCATCTTTTGTGGGGGGAATAGGAGCCCCGTGATCTTCAGTGTGGAAATGATTATTTCTCAGCAGTAAACATGACATTAGCCTCACGGAGGATGAACGTCTAGGGGCTGGTGAACTTTGGTTAGGCTGAGCCACCCAAGGGCAGTGAGGAGTGTGGGGCGTCGCCCACCCCTTCCTCCCACGCCTGTGCCTGTCACTGATCCCTCCAGGCCTTGGTTTGCTGATCTGAACCAGGTGAAGTTAATTTATGCCCATTTCTCTTTGTTGTTAAGATGAACAAATAAATTCTCAGGTGTGATAACACTTTGCAAAGTTAAAGAACTCTTTAAATGTAAACGTCCTTGGCAGTCACATCCTCATCCGTAGTGGTAGAGGGAATGATAACAAGGCATCCACTAGAAAGTTTCCCTCTAACTCATTTGAGTAACTGAAAGCACAAAGCCAGGGTGAATATTTAATCTGCAGTCACAGCAGATAGAACGTAGCTCAACCCTGGAGAAAACTTTCTCATAAACTGGCACCCTAGAGGGGTGAGCGCCCCGTCCCTGGTGGTATCCAAGCCCCTCTGAGTAGTACCTTATCTGCTATGAGATAGCGTGCGCTCCTGTCCCAGGAGGAGGGGTTCTGGAGCACAGAGCAGAGAGGTCTTAGAGCCTTCTGGCTCAGAGGTGACTCACACCGTTACCGCGTTGCTCTAATTCCCACCTCCTGCTTCTCCTTGGCAGCAGTGCATGTGCCACTGTAAAATCTGATCCTTGGCTTCCAGGGGCTCCCTGCCCCCACCTCACCCCCACCCCACTCATTCCTCTGTCAGGAACCTGAGAACAGCCTCTGGGCCAGCTGGAGCATCGGGGTGGTCAGAGACCCCTGGGAAGGGGGAGTGTCAGGAGAGGATGGAAAAGAAGACTCCAGCGACCTTCCTGCCTTATCTCTTCCTATCTGTAAACAGCGCCCAGCCCTCCTGGGGCAGCCGCAGCCTCACACTCTGGGTGACAGGGTGTTTGGACATTCGGAGACCCTCACCCAGCTGCCTTTGTTCTCCAGCCTTAATGAAGGGACTGCTAAAATCCCAGTTGCCAGATAAGATGACAGAGCAGTCTTTTAAGGTTATGGATGGTACACAAAGGGTGACAGGGCGAATTCCTGTGTGTAGAGGGGTCTGAACACCCTGCCTGTGTCCAACGGGGCACCCGTCTCAACCTGTACAAGTCGGTCCTTCAGCTTCCAAAATAAACATTGCTAACTCGTGCCAAAAGATTAGAGGAGGACCAGGAGACCCCCTGCACTTGGGAAAGAAAAGACCCTGCCACTCAGAACCAAAGGCCAGATACACCTGGGGGGTCTGTCTCCACCTAAGCCAAAGGTGAGCCTTCCCATTCATGATAAGACTAGGTCTTGTTCATGCATTTTAGGTTACAGAGTGTCTTTATTTGATTTCACTGGGTCATCCCAACTCCTTAAGGATAAGGATATGACCTAAGGGACCCTGGATGACATTGTCCACTCCGCCACTTAGCTCTCTGAGCTTGGGTTAAGTCACTTAGCTTCTGTGCGTTCATGCTGGTAAAATGGAGATTCTCACCAGGCTGTGGTCTTGCAAGGGTGACCCATCATTTGTCTCACTGTCAGATGGCATCTCCAGAAGGCAGGTCCTTCCTCTGCTCTGCCAGCGCTGTACCCAGTACCTACGTCTAACTCGCCTGGAGAATGAATGGTGCATGCTGCACTGGTGCTGAATAAGCAATTAATGGATGGATTGGTGGGTTCCCTTGGCTCTGCCAGAGCAGTCATGGAGGACCCTGTATTTTGATGGAGAACAGTCACAGACTCCAGAGGCCCTTGTTCTGACTCTGAGGGTGTGTGCCCCACAGTCCCACCCTAGAATCCCTGGCCATGAATGGAAGGTCTATTCTGAGGCTCCTGCTTTGATCCTGGGCCCAGCTCGTGTCACATGCTATGCCACCCATAGCCTTTGGGTCAGAGACGTTTCCTCTTCTAGACATTGGGAGCTGTGTCCACGCTCAGCTTCCACATTCCTGGCATACACACACACACACACACACACACACACACATACACACTCTCTCTCTCTCTTGACTATTTGGCTCTGGCCAGTCTGAACATGGGGCCTGGTTCCTGGGGCCTGCCCAGTCTCCAGGAAGCACTTGACAGTGACTCCAAGTATCACTTAGATTTTCCTCACTCACTAATGAGCTGTTGAAACTCTGAAGGTACAACGCGCCCCCCCCGCCCCTTCCCCCACCCCTGCCACCACCCCATCCCTTCATCTAGCCCCCAAAAGCCTAAGGGGCAGGTGGGGTCATAACAACATCAGTACTAGGAGCACAATGGTCCCTTTGGGAACAGAGTGATACCATTTTCTTTTCATTTCTTCAATCCTTCTCACACTTAGCATTTTGCCAGAATCTTGCTCTTTCAGATATTACGAATTTCTGCTTGCACAAAGTGAGCACGTGGCCAGATAATGGTTCTAAGGCAGGTGAAGTGGTGGAGAATTGTGTCTTTGTCCCATCTCTGACCCACCTTGCTCTGCCCTTAGCTCCTCTGCCAGGCTGCGTAGAAGCCCCACCCAGGAGCTCAGGGGCTCCAAGCCTGCCCACCCTGGGGCACTGCAGTGGCTGGTAGGAAGGCTGGGGGCCCAGCAGTACAGTCACAGGCAGGACACAGGAGGAGGCCCTCCAAGGGCCTTGAGCAGAGTCTGCCGACTTGATGCATTATGTACCAGAAAATAGTCTGCGACAGAGAACAATAAACATTGGGTCTGGGAGAGGGGCTTCTATTCTGGCAACCTCGAGGTTGATGGAGAAATGCTTCTTCACCCACTTTCTTCCTCCCACTGACATGCCCACGGGGGTGAAATGCCTGCCCAGGGAAGTCCCTGCAGAAGTATCTTCCGCAGGCTCCCTCCACTCTCGCCATGCCTCACTGCTTCTGTTCCCGGAGCCTCTGCCTTGGTCTCCCTGCTTTCTGCCAGGCCACTCAAATCCATCTGCACACGGTGATGATTACAGTTCCTAAGCAGGCAGAGACAAAGCCACCCCTTCTCTGGAGCCCTCAGTGACTCCGTGTGGCCCCTGTAAGCCCTGACCTCTGAGGTTGGGGATTTCAGGCCTTTCTCAACCTTCAAGTCTCATCGTCCTTCACCTAAGCTCCACCTCTTTGGACAAAGCAAGCACCACCGTCCACTTTCGTTCTACTATGCTGATGATACCGGATTTTGTCTTCAGTAGGTTCTTGATCTCAGTGATTCAAAGAATGAATCTGTGGATCACAGATCAGTAGTAAGACAGGATTTATTTACAGAAAAGAATACAAAAACACCAAAGCTCCCAGCAGGGAGAAAAAACCCAAGTCGGGAGAGAAAACCCAAGTCTCTCTCTCTTCTTCTTTGTCTGTCTCTCAGCTCTTTGTCCAGGGGTATATGTAGTCGCATGGGGCCCTCTATAGTTACATTTAGCCTGTCTGGGACCCTCTGTAGTTACATTTAGCCATGTCTGGGTCACAAACAAATGGCTACAATCCCTTTCATTCCCAGGCTTAGGAAATTTGCATGAAATTGACCAGGCCTAGGAAAGGGGGTTTCCTGTTCAGCCTCAAGTGCAAGGGGAGGGAAACCTAAGGCGCTGGTGTCTCCCCAGCAGTTGTCTGGCCCCTCTGGCTACTGGAGCCTCCTGCAGGGGCCCCCAGCCTACCCTCCAGCCCGCTGGCTCCTCTGCTCGCTGCCGCCACACCAACACCGCCAAGGCGGAGGCAGCCGGTCTGCTCCCACCCCCCACCCTCAGCTCCACTGAGCTGGCTGGGGCACCACCTGTCCTGTATCACTGAGACTCATTCTGCTCCCGCCGCCTGCAGTGTTCATTGTCCCAGTTGTTCCTATTAAGCTTTCCCTACTTAAAAGTTCTAATTGAAAACTAGCATGGCCCTTAAACCTCTCTGTATACATGAAGAGTACTTCCCCCAAAGCACATTTCTTGCACCCTCATTTTGAACTTGGCTGTTATCCGTTCATCTTCCCTTGGTGCTGTTAGCTGCTTGAGCAAGAGCACTGTGACTTCTTCACTGTGGTGCACTGGCTCCTGCCATGGAAAGGTTCAAATCAAGAGGGAGAGGCAGACATTTAAACAGATGCGCCCAGCAGAGCTTTAAAGGTGCCAAGCAGAAACATGCACTGCATTTGTTTAAACTTACAGGCCATGGGAGCTGTGTGGTCCAAGGCAAAGAGAAGGGGAACAGAGGGTGCAGAGAAGGAACCACAGCCTTTAGTTGAGTACTGCTGGATGCTTCCATGGGAAAGAACCAGACCTATGTGCCGAGCTCACAATAACCTATTGTCCTGCAGGAGATGAGACCCTTCAAAAGACTTTGTTCATTATGAATCATAATTAATAAACTATCTCTGTATCAGTAAGTATCACACACCCGCACTTATCAGGGTCTGAGTGTCTACTAACCTAAGACACCTACAATAGCACTAAATCCAGAGACTAAAGAGCAGCAAAGGATCAAAAACAACCTGGACAATTCAGGACGTGCTTTCATTGGTCACTTTGCCGACCACGGTCAAGAGGGGACCTCAGAGGGCACTGAACCCTCAGCTCCAGAGCAGACAAGCAGAGAGGAGAAAGGGCAAGCAGAGAACAGAGGGCAGGAGCTGGAGGAAGGGGTGGGTCAGATGTATTAGTAACGTCAAACTCAGAAAAGCAAATGATGGATTCATTTGCTTTGGATGGATTCGTGATGGACACATTTTTCATGCTTTTCTCCATTCCAAAAGACACTTGATGCCGCAATGAGAAAAAAAAAAAAAAAACAATAGCAAATAATAAAAAGAGTTGAAAACAAAGGGGAGGCATCAACAACCTGGTACAAACTAGGTAAACAAAGGACAAAACTGCTTAGATGTGGACACATCACTGCTAGCTCACCATTATCTCCACTTGCTCAGGGACACAAAGACAAAAAAGGACACTCTGCAGGGGACACTCAGTAGACACACAGAAAACTCCGCATGTTTCACATCACCTCCCAAATCTCCAGTCAGAGCAGTCCTCGGAAATGTGTTTTCCAGTAACCAAATGACACCGTATCAACAGACTCCTGAGCTACCTCACACATGTCTAGGCTACCGGCCAGGAGGAAAATGCTCTGCCGGTCAACCTCATTCGTGTCCTCACCCACACGCCAAAGCGCCCAGAATAGACTCACACAGCCGGGGGATGTTAAAAACACACTAGTAATGAAACAAAATGTGGTATATAGATACAAAATGGAATAGTGTTCAGCTTAAAAGGGCACAAAACTCAGACACATACTATAAGACGGATGACACTTAGAGACGTATATGCATACACAGAAATGAGCCAGACCCAGGAGGAGGATAAGGACTGGCTGACTCCACTTCCGTAAGTACCTAGAGCATCAGATTCGCAGAGACCAAAATCAGAGTGGTGGTTGCCAGGGGCGGAGGGAGCTAGTGTTTCATGGGTGCAGAGTTTCAGTTTGGGAAGATGAAAAGGTTCTGGAGATGGGCGGTGGTGATGATTACACAACAATGAGAACAGACTTACTGCCACTGTACTGTACCCTTAAAAAGGATTAGAATGGTAAATATTACGTGTATTTTAACCAGACACACAAAAAAGCACTGGTGGGTCCCCAGATGTCAGTAAGTGAGCAAGTAAACAGACAGCTTCCGTCTGCCAGTCTGTCCTCCCCAACAAAATACACAGCAAACCTTCAGGCTGGAGAGCTGACCAAAGGGGACTGGGCTATCTTTTACCCTGTACTGCCTACTCAGGTCAGAAAATTAAATAACAGGTTGACAGGATTAGGCAACATCGTGGGATAACATGATCACTGCAGCCTTACCCACTGTGCAGCAGGGAGAGGGCAGGAAGGCCACAGGAATTAGGGGCCTGATGAAACGTCTTTATCTGCAATGTCAACATGCAGAAAGGGAATGTCGAAATGGATGACCCTCTCTGAAGCTGCATGGATTTTGTGTTCAAAGACTAGGGGAAATTGGACATAGACAAAATGTTTGCACTTGTTTCTTCTGGAGAAAATTGTCAAGCACCCCACCAGGCCCTTCAGTCACACAGCCACCCTTAGGGGCAGGGTCCACTCCTCCTTGTGCTCGTGAGTGCGTCTGGTTACCAGAACTGTGCACTGGGGGATTAACACAATTCCCCTGGTCCCTTATCACCCCGCGTCCCTGCTTGAATAGACCTGGTGACTTCACTGACTCTTGTTATATACCCACGAAGCAAATATGCACCCATCTGGAAATGCATGTTCTTCCTCCGTCACTGCTTGCAATTTGTTCTTTCATTTATTTATTTTTGCTAGTAGTAAGGCATATCCCACCTCATATGTCTGACATAGGGTAGGGTTTTGGTCAGTGTGAGCTGCATTAACAAAAATACCATAGACTCGGTGGTTTTAGCAATGAACATTTTCGCATTCTGACAGGTAAGTTCATGAACTAATCCTAGAAAAAGCCTCATTGCTGAATGAGGCAACTTCGGAGTTCCCCCCTTGGGAAGCTAGGCACCGACGCCAGCACCTCATCCTTTCAAAGCACTTTTTCTAGGGTGAGTTCATGAACTTATTTGTCAGATTTTGTACAAGGACAGCTCTGAAGGCCATTCCAGAAAAGAGCTCTGAAATTGCTTTGAAGGGAAGATGAGGTGCTGAGGCAAGGGAGCAAAGGAGGAAGGAGTCGGCCCCTACTACGCGGCTGCTGCGGGCCCACAGCAGGCAGGTGGGAAGTCAGGCCTCGGTGTTACTGCCCCGTACTGCAGAGGCAGAGTGAGTCTTCCAGGGGTCAGCCAAACCTTTCTTACTGCCTGGGGCCTCTTGAATGCCAAGGAGCAAACTGCAGGAGAGACTGTTTCCGGACAATAGCCTATTAACACTCATTACCCATAAAACTGGGTAGTTTTCAAGTAGCCAGATAATTGAGGCCATTGGCTGGATGGGCTGGAATTGCCTGATTAATTGCCTCACTTCTGGGCCTCACTTGTTTAGACACAGCCTCAGAGAAGCTGCCATTGCTTTGAAGTCAGGCTGCACTTTCTCTGTCTCTCTTGTTGCTGCCTAAGTATCCCAACCTGTTTCCTGCTTTGCACATGAGTTTGCACACATCATCGTCAACTCAGGGCAGCCATAAACTTTTATTTTTAATCCTTATCTTAAAAAGCAATACTTCTGGCTTTTTCTCTGCTTTTGTCTAGGTCCTAAACCCACGGATTCATTCACGTGTTTATTCATTCACTGAAAGCTTATCTTGTGCCTGCTACATACCAAGTTCTCACACAGGCTCCAGAGAAGATAGCAGTGATGAAATTTAAAAAGTAAAATAGGAAATAAATAAATAAATAAATAAATAAATAAAACAAAACCAGAAATAAGATGGGGCCACCCAGCTCAAAGCCTGGCTCCGAGGCTGGAAGAGTGTGGGCAAGCCTCAGTTTCCCTCTGTAAATCACAGATGGCCACAGTTCTTTGTTCTTGGGGTTTTCAGATAGTTCAAGGAGACATTATCTAAAAATGAAAGCAAAACAAATTTGCTGCTCATATGGAGAGCTACATTTTAAAGGGAGAGAATTTACAAATAAACAATATGGGTGCATATACAACCTACCAGGTGCTGATAGGTTTGGACAAAGAGGCTTGGAGCTTTGGAGAAAAGAAGGCGGGTAAGAGGGCTGTCACTTCACATGCTCCTCAGGAGGTGCCGAGCAGGGCGAGGACGCGGCCTGCTGGGTACTAGGGGCCTTCTGTGCTCAGAGGAACACAGGTTTGCCTGGAACTGTCCGGGTATCAGCACGGGAAGTCCCACAACCCAGGAGTCCTTCAGTTCCAGGCACATGGGGACAGTTGGTCAACCCAGGAACAAGTGCAACACCCAGAGTGGGGAGTGGTTTTGACATTCAAGGAGCCGGAGGGAGGTGGGTGCAGATGGAGCAAGAGGGGCAAGGCAGAGCAGCAGGCAGCTGGCGTGGCCTGGGCAGGGTGGCATGGGCTTTGGGGGCCTGTCCATGTTCAGTCCTCACCTGAAATAAACCCCCAAGATCCAACCTCAAAGTGTATCAGTAGCTGGGGAAGGAGGATGGGGTTTCAATGAGATAAAGATGGGAAGAAATTGTTTTTAGGGAATACCTAATACCTACCTGGTATCTTAGATACCATGTTTTTTAATCCTCCACATATTCCCAAGGGGCAGGTATTATCACCATCCTTGGTTTGCAGAGAAGGAAACTGAGGCCAGGTAGGACTGATCACTTGCCCACACTCCCCCAGAACTGGAGCCAAGGTTTGCCCCAGGGTCCTGACACATGTGTCGTCACTCTCACCACATGCCAGGGAATCTGCCAGGACAGGATTAGCCTTCTATTTCATAGGTGGGAAAACTGAGACTCAGAACACTGAATTCAGTCATACAGTGAGGGGGTTACTAGGGAGGGGGGTGCTCTGATCCAGGCCTATGAGCCCATTCCTGCTTTCTCCCTTCCACCAGGATGTGGACTAAATGATGTTATTCTCCCAGGCTGGTCTTGTTTCAGGAGCTCTGGGAAGAACCTTGGAGGTCATGAACCACCTCCCCTATGCAGCTGAGGGAGGATTCACAGGGCTGGTGGAACGGGCCGCCCTGCCCCCTCCTGCATCTTCCTCCCCACAAGGCCTCCTGTGCTCACCTCCACCCAGGTGGACAACAGGGTCAGTGGCATCAGGGGACCCCCAAGGAATCTGCCTAGACAGCTCCCCCACCCCGCCTCTTTCCCAAGGGGGAGATAATTATTTGTTTTCCTGTTGCCTTGATTTATGGGCCACTTTGTTCTTTATCTATTTGCACAAACTCAGTAAAGTGACCTGCTCCTTCCCAGAGGTCAGAGATTCTGTCAACACCTCAGGGTCACAGGTCAGCGACCTGCCCGGGACTGGAGGGGTTATAGGAGGTCACCTGGGGACAGACCGGTACATACCAATGTCTCTTGTTGGGACTCCAGAAGGCAGGGAGGGAGAAAAGTGCACCGAGCACCCACTGTGTGCCGAGTTTGGCGCTAGCAGTGGCCCTGCCAGGCCTGTGTCCACATCTCCATCCCACAAAGGTGCGAAGCGAGGTTTGGAGAGACGTGGTGATGAGTCCATCATGACACAGAAGAGACAAAGTGGGGCTCACTTCTAGGCTGCCACTGCAGCATTTGCCTGTCACAGCCAGTCCTGCCCAAGGCACGCACGACAAGAGGACTGGGGCTGGGCTGACGCCTGTTCTCCTGGGTCAAAGAGGGCAGGCCAGCTCGCTATCTTCCCTTCATCCTGCCCTCTTTCAGGGACCACAGCCCTCCCCCCCACTGCCCCTCTGCTGCCCACACACTACTCCATTGCAAGGCTTCTGAGTTGTGTCACCATGAAGGTCAAATGCCAGCCACGCCATGGGCAGCATCACTTCATGCATTTGTAGGCAGTCTGGTGTCTCCCACCCAGGCCCCCACATCAAGCCCCCCACCCCCAAGAGACTACAAGGGGCTGGGAGAGGTGGTGAGCAGGGCTCATCGCCCCATCGGGAGCCCTCTGCAAACAGTGGACACCCTCTCAGCCCTGGGACCTTGCCGAGCCTCTTGCTGGGAGTAAAAGGCAGATGGGGCCACAGTATCATGGTGTCAACCCCAAGGAAGGAGTGAGGCCCTGGGAGCACTGCAGGAGAGTGCTCTGTAAAGAATTTCAACCTCTTTATTCACAGATGGGGATGACAGAGGCCCAGAGGGAAAAAGAGACCCCAGAGAGGGGAGCAAATAGGACAAGCCACGCTGCCTGAGACATAGCCCCAGAGCTGCTCGGCAGCCCCCAGCTCCAGCACAGCCCCTTTCTAACCAGCGGAGCAAGGCTGTATGCTGTGTTTGGGAAAACTCTTACTTCAGTGAAGCCGCTTCTAAACATAAGGGAAGATCTGAGGCAATTATCCAGATAATTAATCTTAGAAACACCCCCACAGGTTGTTTTTCAGAATTATTAGCATATTTCAGGTGTAAAGTGGTGGGTTTTTCACCTAAGTTGCTTGGTTAATTGTCTTGCAGGTGTAGACACATGCTCAGAGGGAGAATGTTGCCAAAAATGTGTGCCCAGACCCCTGCCCCCAGCACCCTGGCACAGAGAAATCTTTGTGAGTGAACCCTCTAGTAGAAATAACAGTTATTATTATTTGAAAACATGAAATGTTGGAAAATTGGCATGTGCACAAGTGCAGAAAATGTGTCTCCTTCCCTCCCCCCAGAATTGCCTGTATGGGCAGAGAGTGCTAATGAGACCCCTAGTCATTACTTCAAAACCGACCTGGTAGGAAATTTGACCCCCAGAAATACTGCCAGGGATTTTGGAATTAATGCATTTAAAGAATGTTTAAACATCAAAGATGGAAGTGTTTTCTATAATCATCTAAGTAAACACCCTGATTTTATAGATGGAGTGCCAAGGCCAGAGAAGGGCAGCCCCTTGCCCAGGCTCACACCATGAGTCAGAGGCAGACGGGGCAGGAGGCCAGGCTGGCCTCGCTCCACTCCCTGGGCCATGCTGAGTTTTACTTTTGTGCTCCCAGCCTAGAGGAAAGGGAACCATCACTGCCACTACCACTGCTCCTCCTCCCGCCCTCCAGGGACTCTGTCCTGCAGGGCTCTACCAACAACAGCTCCCAGCAGGGCACGGGGTGCGTTCTGATCTTCACAGAGGATTGCATTTTTGTTCCCGTTTTACAGATAAGGCAAACTGAGGCTCAGAAAGCTACGTGGCCTGGACAAAGCCACACAGAGCCTGCCCACATGGTATAACTCAAGTCTGCTTAATTTGAAATTACTCGAAATGATCACAGCCACAATTCTGTTACTCATTTTGCTTCTGGGATCCCTCACATATTTGAAGAGAAGCAGCAGAGGGTGCAGCCAGGTTAAGAAAGATCAGGGGCAAGTCATGAGGCTCAGTGGAGTGTCCCTAGCACTGCCAACCACCTGTGACCTTGGGAAAGTCTCTTCCCAATTTCAGGTCCCCATCTTCCCACTTTTATATTGATGACATTGGATGAGATACTTAGGGGCCCTCAGTCTATCTGCTTCACCAGTATTTTCTGAAAATAAGAATCTTTCCTGAGACCCTGGGGTAGCTTTCTAAAACAATTATTTTAATAAATTTAGGGAGTATACGTTGAATTCCAATGCCATAGGGCAGTTGTAAGTTGATTCATTCCTTCATTCTCTCATTCCACATATGTTTACTGAGGATTTTTACATACCACTTACTATGGTCCTTTCGTATCTACAAGCTCTATTATTCCTCTCAATAGTATTATCCCAGTGAAGGAGAGGAAACTGCGGCTTATCCTGGGTAAGTGACTTGTACCAGGCTATGCCTCTGTGCTGCAGCAGACCTGGTTCTTGTGGCTCACAGCCTGCAGCCCCCACAGGAGTTTCCTCATGGCTCAGGCAGGTGAGTAGACAAAGTGAGCATGGGAGGGTTACAACAGCGTGGGCCAGTTGCTCCTTGGCCACAATGCTTTGTCTTCCCAGAGCTGAAGGTTCAGGCCTCGGGACCCTCCCACCGTATCCAGGCAATCTTGGTAAGCTGCCTATGGCCCAGGCTGTGAATCAGAGCCCACCTGCAGCTCCTCCCTTACGTTTCTGGGCAAAGCCTCAGTGGCTTGAACTCAGACTTAACAGAGACCCCCACTATACACACACCAATGATGCTGCCAGCTGTGGCCTCTGAGAAATGTGCATACAGATGCAAGCCACTGCCCTCCCTGCTGAAAGAATGGGCATTCCGGAATTCTGCCGCCAGCCCACTGACCTCCCACACACCCCTCCTGGGAGAAGCACAGATAAGAGTGGCTCAGTTCAGGCACAATAAGGGCACAGAACACTCACCAGGCCTTCCTCTGGGGTCCAATGCTAATTCCCACCCCCTCCACCCCAGCCCAGATCAAGTGTCAAACCAGCAGAACTGGTTCTGAGAAAAGTCCTATTTCCTTGGTGCCCTGGTCTCCAAGTACTGGAAGGAGGTATAGGGTAGAGTCAAATTCCCCTAGCTATGAGTCCAACTGGCATTACTGACCTCCATGACCTGGGGCAAGTCACTTCTGCTCTCTGGACTTCTGTTCCTTCATCTATAACGTGAGTCTAATAATAAGTCTGCCCTGTCCACTTTGCTGGGGTGTTTGAAGATCAAATGGGGGTAAGCTGGCTCCCCAAACTGGGCCATACCACATGATAGGGAAGCCATTGTCTTCTTCCATGGGCCCTGCATAGTTAGGCCTCACACACAGTGTGTAGCCAGCAATGACACTGAGTGGACATTTGTCATTCCCACTGGTAAGAAAAACAAAAATCTGCACCTGTCCTCTGGGCATGAGATGTTAGCCACCTTTGAGTCTTGGTGGGAGGCAGAGCCTACCCATGGTATAATCCAAAAATGTCTTGATGTTGCCAGCTGCCCCCCTGCCCCCCGCCCCACCAGAGCCGAAGTTCGTACCCTGCAACTCTGCTCATCAGATGCATGTGTCTACTTCTGAGTGGGGGCTGGGATCTGGAAGTAGGACTACTCCCTGGAACCAGGGAGCAGGTGGGTAGAAAAAGTAGCTGCTACAGATGGAACCCCTGAGTGATGGTGGCCACGGCCAGAGTCCAGCATCTGTTGTCCAAGGCTGGACTTATCAGTGGAGTGAGGGACAGCACCTCACATGATGTCAGAGACCTTCACATCCTCCGCATCCAGTTCCGCCATTTGATTTCAGCCCAGGCCTAGTTCATAGCCCTCCTGGATTCACCCAACTCCCCTTCTATGTAACTCCCTCTCTGTTCCTTGGCCAGTATCCCTTCAGTTGCTGGCAGTTAAAAGTGCCAATTGCTAAAGATGCCACCTGACTCACATTTCCTCCGTTGTCTCAAGTCTTGGGTTTTGCTCCTGACCTTGCTTCTATCTGCATTAATGTGGCCAGGTCTTTAACTCTTGGAACCTTTGTTTCCTCCTTGCAAAATGCAAATTGTAGTTATTACATGTGATATTAATCGAAAGAGAAAATGAGATAATGCATCAGCTTAGGGACCATCCTGGATCCGAGCAAGTCACAGGAACACACTCAAAAGATGACTCTTCCCTTCCCTTCCAGCTTTTCTGAACAAGGCCCGAAAGAAGCAGCAGGAGATGATCCACCATGTGGTGTAAGGTGTGGATCGTGCCATGCAGGCTGCAGCATCCTGCACCAGCTCCCTGCTTTCACCCGGGCTCAATCAGTGCCTCTCACTTGCAGTGCCCTCCGCATGTCACCACCCAGGTCAACGCCCTTCCAACCCGGTCTCCAGCTTCTCGCCTCATCTCTGGTACACACTGCTCAGTAGACCCTGTGTCTTCTTCCCCCAAACCCTCACTCATAGTGATCTGGCCACCTGCCAATCTCTCTTTTCTCTTTATTTGCTCAGACCCTACCCATTCCTCACTCCTCCCCCAAATCTTCTTGCTCCCACCTGCAGTGAGAGCTCCTTCTTCTCAACTTTCCTGGAGAATCAAGAAGAAAGAGACTCCCCTGAAGTCCAGGGGCTCTATCTCCTCCATCTCTGAATCCCCAGCCTCTAAGCAGGGCCTGGCACCCAACAGGCTGAAACAGTCTGCCCTGTGCTTTTTGATCAGTGCCTCCCAGCACAACCTGGAAATTGGGAGAGGAGAAAAACCATCAGCCCTGTTTGAAAGATGAGAAAACTCAGAAAGGGGAATGTCTGGTCAAAAGCTTCCATTTGTTCCCAGGTCTGACGCCAGCATCAAGCTCTTCCCTGTGCACTTAACCAACCCCATTCCTGTCAGCACTGCCCCTGCGGTCAAGGATTTCAGTGAGTCCACTGGTGAATTGTTTTGTGCTATTGCAGAAATATTTCAATTGTGTTACTTTGCACAATTTCTCCACTTTACATGAATTTCTGTTTAAAAAGAAAAGGTAAAAAATTTTAGTGCGGAGGAAACAATTGTTGCCTATAATTAGGGGTCTATTTTGGTGCCAAAGCAGGGAATAGGCTGAGGAAGTTGACAAAGGCAAGGCTAGGAACAAAGAAGACATTGGGGTAACTTTCTCTTGAATCACAAATGATTCGCATTTTTATTCCTTCCTTTCCAAAACCGCACTCTGCCAGCATAGGCCTCTGACATCAGGCCTCAAAAGAAGCCGAGTCACAGGGCATAGAAGGGTCCTTGGCTATGGTCCAGGCTGAGCCCTTGCTAGACAGGAGAGGAAACACAGACCCCATAGGCAAAGGCCTGGCATGAGGCCCCCAGTGAGGCCAGGGTAGGTCTAATGCTAGACCTGTGGGCACAGTGGGCAGCTGAAGATCCCTCTCATCACCAGCCCACCACCTGGACACGACTCTCCTCCGGTCCCTGCCCTGAGAACTGCCCATGGCCCTGGGTGAGGCAGCTTTTGAGCAAGGAATATCCATGCTAAGATGTCAGGGCATGAGCCTGGAGCTGCAAGGCATGCGGGTCAGGCTTGCATTTGAAAAACATTCTTAATGCTCAGTGGTTCGTCTCGTGAATTGGACGTTTGGAGTTCATCATTTTTTGATGCTCTCTCCTTTATACAAATTATTCTCAGCCACAAGCAACATTTTCTTGATCAGTTCTTTAGTTTCAAAACAGGCAATTAACAATAAAAAATGCATTTCACTTTTAATGAGACAACACAAATTCAGTGAATTACTTTCTGTAAAAGCTAAAATTTGTACTTACACAAACATATTACCCCCTTAGGACTTACAGAATTTCACTGTTTTACATTTTTAAACGCAAATGGAAACTCTAAGTATTCACATGGAGAGAATGAAGAACTCAAGTTATGTTTCTTTGTCTGTACAATTCCTATGCTGTTGTTGTTTATTTCAAATGTGTTATTTCATTTCCATTGTATGGGCCACCACAGTGGCTCACGCCTGTAATCCTGGCATCCTGAGAAGCTGAGACAGGATGGCTTGAGACCAGGAGTTCCAGACTAGCCTGAGCAAGAGCTACAACATATCTACAAAACAATAAAAGAATTAGCTGGTCCTTGTGGTGGGCACCTGTGTGGAAGATGGAGGCAGGAGGATCACATATACCCAAGAATTTGAGGCTGCAGTGAACTATGATGATGCCACTGCACTCTTGCCTAGTCAAAAAAACAAAACAAAACAAAAAACCTAGTATGTAGTTCCCCAGGGTTAGAGACAGGAGCTGCACCAATGCAACCTCAAAGGACGCTGTACTGTTATTACCTTCTCAAAGAATCATCCCCAAACTGAGCACATACAGCTCAGTGTACGTGTCAAGGGGGCCAATTCTACACACGCGGTCTCCGAATTAACTCCTCCATAGAATACAGTGTTTACTAAAGAATAATTTTAAAGGGATCTATATGCACAGATACCTATATATTAATGAAAAAAAAGTGTTTCCAATTGCATTTTATTTTGTACTTTACTATTCATGGCACTTCATGTAAAATTTTAAGATAGCAGCTGACACAAAATAAGCACTCAATAACTATTAGGCTACTGTGCTATTAATAGTCATCCTGAGTATCAATATACACTCCTGCTGAGTTCCTGCCAAGGAAACAGAATGTCGCTATTGATAATAGCTGAAATATATACTTACCTTTTCCCAGCCAGATAGGTTCTCACTTCATCCTTAAAATAGCAGCTATATAGAGGAAAAAACTGTAGCGCAGAGAGAGTAAGACATTTTCCCAAGGTTATCACAGGGTGGTGGTACAGCCCTGTGCCAGCCCTTTACAGGGCCACTGACCTGTGGGGCCACCACTCTTGACCTCTGCCATGACTTGGCTGCCTGGTAGGTAGCTTCCTCTCCAGCAAGAGGCAGAGCTGGAGGTCAGCCCCCATGAGGTGATGGAGAAGACGTTGGAAGTTGGAACCACAGGACATCTTGAGACCTTGTTATCTAAGCCCCTGTGTTTTGGTCAGCTTGATCTGTCATAAATAATACCACAGACTGAGTGGCTCATAGAGCAGAATTTATTTCTGCCAGTTCTGGAGACTGCAAGTCTAAGATCAAGGTGTCAGCAGAGTTGGTTTCTTCCCAGGCCCCCTCCGTGGCTTATGAGTGGCCGTCTCTCACACGTGAGTCCTCTTTCCTCTGTGTGTTCACCTCCCTGGAGTCTCAGGTCACTTCTTATAAAGTCACAAGTCCTAATGCATCCAGGCTCACCCTGATGACCTCATTTTACCTTAATCAATTCCCTAGAGGCTCTATCTCCAAACATAGTCACCTTCTGAGGGACTGGGGGGTAAGGGGACCTCAACACATGCATTTGGTGGACACGCAAGTCAGCCCATGACACCCTGTATTCACAATAAAACTGAAAGCCCAAAAGCCAAGCAAAGTGGGGGCCAGAATTCAGGCTCCCGAGGCATCATTCACATGCTCCTTCCATCCTGGACATTGTCTCTAAAAATTGACCTAGCTCCACCCTGCGGCATCCTTACCCTTTCCCAGGAGTATTCAGGTGCCAGCCACATTCTTGGGTATTTAACATTAATTATGTCACTTAAGCCTCATCCCACCACAGTGTTATGCTGTCTTTTGTGTAAGTAACTGTCCCTAAAACACACATTTAGTTCTTCATCAAACCTCTACATGTCTCATTTTTAAATTATATACTTTCATTTTTAAAATCTAAGCATTCATTCAATATATATATATATATATATATATGTTGGGCTACATATATATATATATATATATATATTTTTTTTTTTTTTTAGACAGAGTCTTAAGCTGTAGGTAGAGTTCTTTGGCATCACAGCTCACACCAACCTCAAACTCTTGGGCTTAAGCGATTTTCTTGCCTCAGCCTCCCAAGTAGCTGAGACTACAGGCGCTCACCACAGCGCCCAGCTATTTTTTGGTTGTAATTGTCATTGTTGTTTGCCAGACCCAGGCTGAATTCGAACCCATCAGCTCTGGTGTATGTGGCTGGTGCCCTAACCTCTGATATACCAAATATTTTTTAACATACTTTCTCTATGGCAAGCATTGTTTCAAGCCCTGGAAATGCCAGGTGAACAGAATGAAGTTTCTTACCACATTAGCTAAATTACTTACATTTTGGTAAGTAAGAAAGACAGATAATAAAGACACACTAAACATATAACATATCAGATGGTGTTAAATACTAAGAAGGTAAAACAGAATGTAGCAGGTTGAATAGTGTCCCCTGCCAAAAAACAAAATTCATATCCATTCAGAACCTGTGAATGTGAAGTTATCTGGAAATAAGGTCTTTGCAGATAGAATCAAGTTAAGTAGAAGTCATTCTGGATTAGGGTGGAACCTAAATATAATGTGACTGGTGCCCTTACAAAAAGAGAGAAATGTGAACAGAGAGACATACAATATGTTAGCCCAGGAGATGAGGAGACAGGGCTGAGATCAGATTCCGGGCTTGAAGACTGGGTGCAGGTGTTATAGTAAATAGCCCAGACGCAGAAGCTTACAGGAGGGGAGATGAGCGCTGATAACCATAGGCCAGAACCTGCCTCCGCCAACTTGTCAGCTGTCTCTGCCACCTTACCTGAAAGAAGGCTAATTATAACATCATTTACATTGTAGTTCTAAAATTCCTCCATCCTTGAAATCACCATGACTGACAGTTCTGAAACAAAATGATAGGGAACCCAATTCTAGGAATTACTACCCAAATTATTAGTAAAAGCCAATCCCTTTGCCTTGAATATTCTTCCCCTCAATTAGTAAGTCTTCCAGAGACCAAAACTCATTTTTTTCCAGTAAAGCCACTCTTTTCAAGTCTGCCTGCTCTCTTTCTCTTGAGAGTGTACTTTCACTTTCAATTTTAAAATTCTATCACTTGCTTGGCTTATGTGGTGCATCCTGAAATTCTTTTCCTGGCAATCAATTAAGAAATTTGAACAAATATCCACTTGGAGGCTGCTAACACACACATAGGGAGAATGTCATTTGATAACAGAAACCGGAGTGATAAAGTTGCCGACCAGGAAGTGCCAGGGGTTGCCAGTGACCACCAGAACCTGGGAGCAAAGCTTGGAATGGATTCACCCTCCAAGCCTACAGAAGAAACCAACATTGCTGATAGCTTCGTTCAGAATTCTAGCTTCAAGAACTGTAAAAGAATACATTTCTGTTGTTCTAAGCCACCCAGTTTGTGGTTCCTTGTTAAGACAGCCCTAAGAAACTAGTATGTAGGACAGGCAGAAGGGACACTGTTGCAGAGGGTGGTCTGGGGAGGCCTTGCTGCCAAGGTGACACTTGAGTGGAGGTTTGCACAAAGGGAGGATAAAGCTTTGTAAGCAGTCTGGAAACAAGCACTTGAGACAGGGCTAAAAATTAGACCCACCTCCTCATGTTGTTGGAAGAATTAAGGAAATTAGTACATATAAATATCAGAGCATAGACACAGCACCTAGATGGTTGACAGATGTTAACTAGTGGTGAGGGTGTTATTATTACTACCATTGGGTGAATCAAGGTCCTTGGAGAGCTTTCAGTGACTTCTCTCTCCTTCAAGGCAAAGTCTCATCTTTTTAACAAGACATCTAAGTCCTCTCACGACCTGGTACCTGTTGGCACCTCCAGCTTCATCACTCATGACCCCTACCTCATACCCTACTGTCTAGCCAGGTGGAAGCACTCACTGCTGGGGGCTTTCTTTGCTGATGCCTCTGTTGAATCACCTACCACCCTCTTTGATCCCCAAAAGCAGCTTAAGTACTGTCTCCTCTGTGGACACTTCCCTGACTCATTCATTAATTCATCAAATATTTGCTAAAATCTACAACATGCCAGGGTTTTCCAAGTGGCAGTAACCATGACAGAGACCTCTTTCATGCTACTTCTTTTTTTGCGTGTGTTCCTTTATTTTATGTATAAGGAAACTGAGGCTTCCAGAGGGCAGGCAACTTAAGCCAAAGTGACATAACAAATCAGGAAGAGTGAGGTATGTGGGGTTGGTTAGGGACAATCTTGGATATCACACCATCCTTGATGGCAGACAACTAGAAAATGCCATCAACCCTTGAAACTAGGCAGTTGTTGACATCCATTTATTTTTATTTTTATTTATTTTTTATTGTTGGGGATTCATTGAGGGTACAATAAGCCAGGTTACACTGATTGCAATTGTTAGGTAAAGTCCCTCCTGCAATCATGTCTTGCCCCCAGAAAGTGTGGCACACACCAAGGCCCCACCCCCATCCCTCCTTCCCTCTCTCTGCTTTTCCTCACCCCCCATAACCTTAATTGTCATTAATTGTCCTCATATCAAAATTGAGTACATAGGATTCATGCTTCTCCATTCTTGTGATGCTTTACTAAGAATAATGTCTTCCACTTCCATCCAGGTTAATACAAAG
>CAUYPK010162611.1:0-11870 GCA_963574355.1 Loris lydekkerianus | reverse complement strand
TGACTTTCAGGTTGGCAATATTACTTGCAGTAGTAAAACCCGCATCATTGAGAGTTTCCCATTTCATGATTAAATTATGCCAATCAGCTGCATTGTCCTTAATTTTTCTTGCACTCACACATAAGACAGGTTTTCTGGGTGTTGCAATTCCAACAGTCTTTGAGCCTTCCCGACCTGCGGAGAAAGCCCTCTCACCACCTTCCATGCGCTCCGCAGATATCCCTGGAAGGAGCAACTGATTCTCTTTAAACTATGCATATTTATGTTCTCTTTGGAAAGTCTTTGTGTACCCTGGCTTGAAGACAACTGTTTAAAAATACTAATAGACCTTCTCCTCCTAAAACCTCCTCAATCAGGCAAAGATGACCAGTACGTGGAGCAGACTTCATCTTCTTAAATACCCATATCCACTGAATTAGATTGAACGTGCTCTCTAAGAAAGTATCTACTCTTTGCTAGGATCCTTCCACATTATTACTACAAGGCCATGTACCTTACGGATTTGAAATAGTAATAATTTCTGAGATAATCTTATTTAAATATTTAGCTTTATGAAAATCTATACAATGAAAAAGAAAACCACCAACGACAAAAGCAAAATGAGAAAAAAATCATTTGGACTGCAGCAATGTAAAAGGAAAAAGAGTTTGATATTTAATATATTTGAAATTACTTTTCTGTTCTAACTATTGTATGCACATCATATATTCACACACATATCTTGGTTATATCCTAAGTACAGCTCAGTGCTAAGCAAAGTGAAAAAGTCAGAAAATAACAGGACAGAGATTACAGCAAGGTTACAGTTGGGGGAGGGGAAAGCAGCTTCTGCAGAATAAATGGTTTTAAATTGGAGGTCTTTACTTAAAACCCTTAGGAAATAAAAAGGGTCAAAAAAAAAAAAAAAAGGAGAAAATTGCACAGGGGTTATATTACTTAAAAAGACAATCTCATTTCTCTTTCAAAAATTGCTATATTTTTTGGAAGATGCTTTTGACAATCCATGTCATCACTTAAGGACCATCGCTCAATAAAAGAGTGCTCAAGAACTGTGAGTTTTAAAGCATTTAAATGTTTCAGTTTGTAGAAAATAGTGCAGTTTTGATCACTTTGATATACAAATTGGAAACTTAGAAATGTAAATTAAGAAATTAAACTAATTCTTAGGTTGCTTTTTCCAACCAGGAGTACATTTTTTAAAATATCAGTTTGAAGAAATTGTCAGATTAAAATTTTATGGATTCCAGCATCCTGAATGAAGTCATGTGATGTGTTAAAAAACAAAACAAAACAATAGTCTACCGTCTACTACAACAGAGAAAACTGACAACTGTAATCAGAGCAAATCTTCCATTTCATTTCATTTTTGCTTTTACTAAAGATAATCCTCTAAATATTAATAACATGAACTAAAATAATATCTGAACTAACATTTTCTAATGTTAATCAGAAAGTATATAATGTTTTAATACCCTATTATAGATGAATTGTATAGATATTACCTGAACAGCCAACAATGCAATCTCAGTCAATATGTACCATTCATAGTATTTTTAATGAAGATATAGAATTTACAAAAATGTATGCTTTGTTTCCTTAATAGATACATAAGTGGAACATTGTTTCACAAACATGCTATTTTAGTAACTACACACCCATTGAGAGAGATGTAGAGGCCTCTCAATTTAAAAAAAAAAAATGAATGAACTCATTTTTAAATTAATGAACTGTTTTCTATAGTCACTAGCTGTTTAGACTATTAGGTGTTATTTGTGGATTAAAAAGAGTTTATAAAATTCAGTAGACATTGAAGGTGCAGTTCCATTAGCTCATACTTAAGGATTTTATAAAATAAAAACAAAAGATGAAGTAAAGGCATTGAACCTATGATTGATACTGCCCACACTTCATTCAGTTTGATGATACTTTATACTTTGACTCCCCAGGAAGGCAAAATTGGATCAGATGAAAGAAAAATGCAAGATTAGAAGAGGAAACAGGCTGAGACCAAGTAAAAAGCAAAGAGAGACACAGCAACCACCACCGAGGAAGCACGAAGTGGTAAAAGTCACCAAGAGGTATCGTCAGTGAATGTTCAGAGTAGGAAAGGAGTTAAACACATTCAAACTGTTTTCTTCTGTTTATATGTTACTAAAAGTTTGTGGAGGAGAAGACTATGAATTATATTGATATTCTTGTGGTTGCTTGTGCTAGGTTGGAATAATAGCTGATGTTCTTGGGTAGCTTACTATGAACCAAGCAACAGAATCATTATTGTACATACATAATCTCACTTAATCCTCACAGGAATCCCAAGTGGTATGTAGCTATTTGAAATGTCTGAGGATAGAAAGACTTCAGAATCAGGTATCCTTAAAATCAAAGCTCATAAACCTCTAGGTTACTAAAACTGCAAGATTAGTGAAATTCAAATATGTCTTTCAAATTCAGTTGCAAATTTCAATTTACTAATGATTAGTAATTAACTGAATTAAGTTGAAAAATTGAATGAAGACACAAACTCCTAGTTAGACAAATAGATTTTTGAGGGTTTTTTCTGTTTGTTTGGTTTGTTTGTTTGTTTGTTTGTTTGTTTTGAGACAGAGTCTATCTCTGTCACACTGGCTGGGGTGCAATGACATCATCACCCCTCACTGCAACCTCAAGTGCCTGGACTCAAGCACAGCCTTCCAAGGAGAGAACCACAAGTGTGTGCCACCACACCTGGCTAGTTTTTCTATTTTTTATATAGAGACAGGGGTCTCACTCTTGCTCAGGCTAGTCTCAAGCTCCTGACATCTAGCAATCCTCCCACTTAGACCTCCCAGAGTGCTAGGATTACCACGCCTGATCTAAACAAAGAGTTAAATGTAAAGAAGGTTATTTTGTGACTCTTTTCCCACATCCATTTTTCCTGATGGAGACATTTAGTGAGGATTTTAGCCTTGACAAATGTCATATGAGCATATAAATATCTAAACATATGCCTACATATGTCTTCAAATAAATGTATATTAATATCTTCACATGCATTTAGGTAAATAATATAGATAAATGTATACGGGATAAACGTACATCGAAATATGTATAATTATATGTAGAAAAAAGCATTTTATATCTTTTATATCTGTCAGTCTTCAAATCATTGAATAGATGTAATGCAAACCAAATTTTAAAAACAATATAATGTTGAGAGAATCAAAATGATTTAAAATTTAATCTGGATGAATAAACAAATAATAAGAGAGTATTTGCTGTGTTAGACATTAACAAATTATAAATCTTAAATAATTAAAACACTAGGATGTTACTAATCAATGGAAGAAAATCCTCAGGCAGCAGTCACTGGTATGTATACGTAGACTATCAGAGAAAGAAAATGCCAGAGACCAATGGACAGACCCAAATTACTTGTTAAGAAATACAGGGAAAATAAAATATTTGTGGGGAAGATGAATTTAATTTAACTGTTGCTTTAGTGAAAATATAAAGAAGCTAGAAAATTCCAAAACTGTTGAAGCAACAGCTCTAAAATATGGTCAATCCCCCTCTCCCCCCTGTTTAACTAATCACAAAGTTGATTGAATTTTTAATCAAAAAGCATAATTCCTTTTTTCCTTTGTAACTAATTTTTTTAATAGTGTACCTAATATAGAATTCTGTGTAAATCTTGGACTCATTAAATAATATGGACTTTTTCTATAAGAACTTTTTCTATGAGAATACAGTGGGAATAGATGGACTTTTCTATATTCTTATAGAAAATCGATTCTTACAGTGGGAGTAGATGTTACTTTGATTTACTGGGTTAGGGGGAAGATTTTTTTTAATTTTTTGCCTAAACCTCCATACCTCCTGCCTCCCTGCAGAAACTTTAATAAGGCAGGTTACTTTAATTGTTATTTCTGAGCATGGAAAGACAATTTATAAAGGTTTGTCTCTTTAACTCGTTTCCATCCTTGTAATTTTCTTTTTGTTTGTTGGCATGATGGAAATTCTTTAAAATTATGATACATTTCAAATATATAGAAAAAGTAATTGTATGATGAACACCCATATATCTGTTTTCTAACATAGTCTAGATTTAAAACTATTAATCATGTGTTTTTCTTGCTGTTGTCATATTTTATATAGTTCCTTCTAAACTTGATAGGACACTCTCTCGCTACTGGGCCTGTGTGGCTACCCTGAAAGATAGTTTCAACCAAAAAGGCAAGATATGTGCTTGAGTCTTCCCTTAAGTATCATATTTCAGAGTAATAAACTGGTGCTAAAGACATCTCAAAGAATTTATGAAGACGACCACAAAGGCAATCATAACAACAATAAAAATTAACAAATGGGACTTTTAATTTAAAAGCTTCTGCACAGCCAAGGAAACAATCAATAGAGTGGACAGACAGCCTGTGGAATTGGAGAAAAGATTTCCTTGCTGTATATCTGATAAAGGGTTGATAATCAGAATCTATACAGCACTCAAGCAAATCAACAAGAAAAAAAAAAAATCAAACAACCCCGTAAAAAAGTGGGCAAAAGACATGAACAGAAGCTTTTCAAAGGAAAATACTCTAATGGCCAATAAACACATGAAAAAAAAAAATGCTCAACATCTCTAATCATCAGGGAAATGCAAATCAAATGAGGGATCACCTAACTCCAATAACAATGGCTTGTAACAGATGCTGATGTGGATGTGGAGAGAAAGCAACAACTAGCTGTGTACTCTGTTGATGGGACTGCAAACTAGTACAACCTCTATGAAAAGCAGTACGGTGACACCTCAAAGAGAAGTACAAAGTTCTCACAGTAGACCTTCCATTTGATCCACCAATCCCATTGTTAGGCATTTACCCAGGAAAAAAAGAGCCATTTTATCAAAGAGACATGTTCACTTGAATGTTTATTGCAACACAATTCACAAGGTCAAAGATGTAGGGGAAACCCAAGCGTCCATCAGTACATGAGTAGATTAATAAAATGTGGTATATCGTAGAGTACTACTCAGACATACGAAATGGCGAACTAATACTTTTTGTAATATGCTGGATAGAACTGGAGACGATTCCTCTTAGTGAAGTATTGCAAGAATGGAAAACACACACACACACTATCAAATCAGAACTAATCGTCAACACCCCTGTGCACATTGGTTATTAACACGCAATGGGAAGCAAGCAGGTGGACGAGGTCAGAGAGGCAAATTCATACCTAACAGGTCAAATGCACGCTATCTAGGCAAGGGACACATTTGCAACTTTGACTCAAACAGTGCAAAAGCAGTTTACATAACCGAAATATTTATACCTTCATAATATTCTGAAATTAAAATAAAAAACATCTCAAATAGTAGCAATAAGGGGTTTTTTTTTGTTTGATGTTTTTAAAATAATTACGATAGGCTTATATATTTTGATATATTAAATTGAAAAAATCTATCACAGTTATTCTCTTTGATGTTCAAATTGTTCAACTTTAACCAATAGTGGTCGAACAATCTCCCTCTGGCTTGATTATCTGTGTCCCTTGGAGTGGAAGGCATGAGTTCCTGGGAAGGGCTGTAGTCATAGGGAATAGGGAATTGGGTATGACATGAAGGCTCAGAGGTAGAATGGTATCAAATATAATCACATTTACCAAGCAGATGGCAAGGAGAGAAAGCTGAGTTTAAACCAAAAGGGAAATATGCAGCTTTATTTTGACTTGCTACTGATACTGAGTATGATTTTTAATGAATACCTATAGTCATTTGGTTCTTTTACCCCTTAAGTTAAGCTGCCTTGAACTTACCTTTTTCACTCACATTTCTACCTGGAAGAAGGGAATGGTAAGCATTTTCAAAAGTCGTTTGGTTTCTCAAAGTAAGATGATTATTTCTAGATAATGTTAACTATTTTCTAATAAATACTGAAGTATTTTCTGAGCTTATTGCGGAGTAAATTCTAACAAAAATTACTAAACTTTTTTGTGTCTCACTAACAGTTTTATTTACACTATGTTTCAAACTGTCTACAAAAATGATTAGTTTTCAATATTGAGGCAGAAGGACGTCAAACTACTTGGGTTACTTGATCTATCAATTTTAGAGGAGTGAATATGTTCAGTGCAGAGAAATGTAAACCATCTACACAATTCAATTAGATTGTAAGATTAAAAATTGGAAATGAAATTTCAGTTATCTAAAAATAAAATATCAAAGTATTCTAAACTTTCAAAGAAATATGAAGTTTAAAATAATCTGTAATGCTATTTACATTTCCTTTGATTATTTGTGTATCTTCTTTTATCAAGCATAGGAGATGCTATTTGCTCTAATGATAATCTGTTACAATAAATATTAGCAATTTTCCAATTCACCTATGTGAAACTGGGATAAACTAAAACTAGAAAGAAAGGCCTTGCTTATTGCTTCTAAAGTGTATATTAAGATTTTAAAAAGTTAGACCCTTATAGCATTGGCCACTATTAGATTATTATTTACCCAGTGAAGTTTTCAGAGATGTAGACTTGAATCTTGGATGAGAAGGCTCATTCATTATTAACAGCAATAGCAATTTTTTATAAAGGAGTGTGAACACATTGTATCACCACATTCTGTTCCTCACATTTATAAATAGCCTCTAAACTACAAATAATATACTCTACAGCAAATAAAACTAAACCAAACAAAAACAAAAAGTTATTTATATTTTATTTCTTGCCTTTTTAAATTCTTCCTATTTTTAAAGAATGTGTATGGGTAAAAGAATTGTTTGAGCAAAGTATATTAAGATGGATTTATGTATTTGATATGCTTCTTTTGACAGAAACAGCATTAAGGAGATGAGTAAAAGAGAAAAAATGGGAGAACCTCCCGCCAAAGGTCAAACAGAGGGGGCTGCACTGTATCACTTAATTCAATAAGACCTCCATCAAGCTCACCATTACCTTATATTATAGGATACTGGTGCTTCTAAGAACACTAACAGTGAGAAATAAATGAATATGGCTTCAGATGCTGCAGATGAAAGTGGGAGGCCAGGTTTAATTTACTCTCATGAAGTCTTCTTGAATTGTGTCACTTGCAGAATTTGTACTTGACTTTTGGAAACAGAAAATGTTCTTGCCACTGAGAACTAATTAAAAAATCTGGCCCTCTGTGACTGAGCTCATTTTGTTCAGGTTGACTGAATGTTCAAGTTTGACTCAAGATGCTCACCTAATGTATACTGTGACCAACTATTTCAGTTGGATTAAGGTAATTGCCTAACTCAATGCTATCCTGATACATTTTATAAAAATGGCATTCAGAGCCCTTAAGCGAGACAGCTACCATATCATCATCATTCCAAGTTTTAAGAAGCTTCAAGTACAAAATAAAGCTATACTTAGGAACGAACCCTAAGTAATCCCAGGGTATCACTGGCAGATAAAGGGGATGATATACCTCTTAACAATTAACAACATGGGTGAATCTCACCGACATTAGGTTAAGTGACAGAAGTCAGAGAGGAACAATGGCTACTTATGTACTCTATTTATATGAGCCTCAAGAACAGGCAAATTTAATCTGTAGTGACAGAAGTTAGAACACTACCTCTGGGAAGTGGGTATTGACAGAAAAGGGTCACAAAGCAATCTTCTAAGATGGAAATTTTCTCTATCTTCATCTAGAGTGGCTACTTGGACTACTGCAGGTCTATAGAAATTAAACTATACATTTTGTGATTTTAGTGTGTCTAAGCTATATCTCAATGAAAAGAACCAAAAGAATTCTGGGAAAATCACTAATAGTGCTTAAACTGATTTAAAAAAAAAAAAAAAACTTTCAGATTTTCATTCAAAGGCCCCACATAGTTTACTTTAGTAATGCTACAATATGACGGTTGTTAAGTAAGAATGAAACCTAGATTCTATATCTAATTTGCCTTTGCTGCTGTATAAGTTCAGCAAGAGAATTTAAGGTTAGGCTGTCTGAGCAGAGTTAGGACACTCAAGCTCCATTGTCTCACTCACTGTGGCAGGCGTATTTGAGCAGAGAAATTGGGAAGCTGGAATTTCTATGAGGGCCATGACCACAAACCTGGGCCTCAGGAAATTATTCCTTTAAAAAATATTTATTTGGTGCTTTCTGAGCACCAGATGTTATTCCAGACCTAGAAGATACATAGGTAAACAACAAAGAAAAGGTCTGTGGTATTATATTTCTTATATTCTGAGATTAGAAAAGAGAAGGAGAGAAGTCATTCAAATAAATATGCACAAAATATCCTCAGCTAGTGGCAAGTGCTATATGGGGAGGGCCCGCCTTCAATGGGGTACTTAGAGAAAGCCTCTTTAAAGAGAAGACATTTCTCTCTCTCTCTTTCTTTTTTTTTTTTTTTGTAGAGATAGAGTCTCACTTTGTTGTCCTCCAAAGAGTGCCATGGCGTCACACAGGTCACAGCAACCTCCACCTCCTGGGTTTAGGCGATTCTCTTGCCTCAGCCTCCCAAATAGCTGGGACTACAGGCTCCCACCACAACGCCCAGCTATTTTTTTTTTGTTGTTGTTGTTGTTGCAGTTTGGCCGGGGCCAGGTTTGAACCTGCCACCCTCGGTATTTGGGGCTGGTGCCCTACACCCTCGGTATATGGGGCCAGTGCCCTACTCACTGAGCCACAGGCACCACCCTAAAGGGAGGACATTTTATGTGTGTGTCCTTAATGAGGCAGAGTCAGCCATGCAGAAAGCCAGGTAGACAGGACAGCAAGCCAAAGCCCCCGGGAGGAAAAATGGCAACATGACCACTAAACACAGAGAAAGCCAGCCTGTCCCAACTATAGAGAACAGGCAGAAAAACTGTAGGAGGAAAAATAATAGAGGGACTTGGAGGCCAGTTTAAAGAGTATGAATTTGGTTCTAAATACAATTGCAAGCCACTGGAAGATTTTAAGAAAAGAGATAGTATGGATGGAGAGAAGTTATACTTGAGACATATTTGGAAATAGATTTGAATTAAATTGTGGAGAAAAGAGAAAATGATAACTTAAAAATAACTGCTTGGTTTTAGGCTGAAGCAACTGATGGGGGGAGGAATGATGGTGCCATTCACCAAGATGAAGGAGTTTGAGGAGTTAATAAAATATGAATTCATTTGGACAAGTTTGCACTGGCTTTAAAAGCCATATCACAAATGAACACACTTGACTTCAACAGAGGAAATGTACGATTTGATGAAGCTCAAAATCATTATTGAGATTGAAAAATGATTCTAATATCCATAACTAGAAGATTGATTAAATATGTTACATATGATGGAATAGAATGCAGCTAATAAAAATAGGAAGGATCTATATATATTAATATAAAAGTGTATAGGTTAGTGAAAAATTAAATTATAGCAAATATAGTGTAACTTCATTTTGACTGAAATAAACATCTGGAAGAAAAGATCAAATTGTGGTTAGTTTTTTGTCTTTGATTTTCATGATGTTTATATTTTTTGCAGCAATTATATGATATTTATGTAATAGAAAAGAACTATGAAAATATTTTTCAAAAAATATATTTTTCAAAGCCATCTGGTATAGAAATCAGATAAAACAAAATATGTAAAACCTAGCCTTTCAGTGTTCGGAATACTGAAGACAAAAAGTCATATGACCCAATCAACTTGTGAAAAAACTGAGGCTTTTGCTAAAAAGGGAAGATTTTTGAGTATAAGCTTGAAACTAGTTTTAGAAGAGATGTATGCAAAATCTGTACTTAACATTTGAGTGTGTTTCCTGTCTTCTCTTTCTGATATAATTTCCTCTGACCAGACTGTACTGTTAGCTTATGTCACAGGAATTATAATTTTTCTCAAACATTTGATGGCATTGGAAAGGGGAAATTAGTTGGTTTTCTGGTTCTAATGATTTTACAAAATATTTATAAAGATGCAACAGAAAAAGATTATATAACTTCACATGAAGGACTCATACAATCAAAATTATTTTGAAGAGATAATGAATCATGGAAATTTCAATTCTCCCCAAGTTAAAATATACACCTCAGGCAATTTTAGGTAGAATCTCAAAAGAGCTTCTTTTAAAGCTAAATTTCTTTTGGAAAGGTAGATATCTGAGAATATTAGAATTAATTATGAATAAGGAGAATAGTTAGGGGAGAGTTAACAAAATTTAATAAAGCAAATGTGCCCATGATAAGAACCGGATGCATATTATATCATAAAAATACATGTACGTGTGAAAAAGTGATGTGGTTATCTCCAAGTAGTGGGATTTCAGATGAGTTTAGTATTATTTTTATCCTTTTTGAATTTTTTTGTTTCATGTTCGTACAGTTCTACATCACCAATTAAAACTTATGACAAAATAAATTATTATGAAACTCAAACAATATCCAAATGTATTCTTTTTTCGATCTTTCTTTTCCGACTTTCATTTCTAATTCAAGTATGGTTCATTTGCTTTTATTTTATTGGGAATGGAGTGAGGGTAAGGGTAGGGTATTAGAAATTAGAACATGTGCCCACCAAGGAACAAAGGCTATTGGATTTCCCTGGATGAGATTTACAGAGAATAACATAATACAGCACTTCTAAAAGTTTCCATTTCATCTCTTCTCATTCCTATTTAAGTAACCTTTGACATTTGGAGAAACAAAAGCCTACGGTCAGTTTTGTACATCTTACTTCCCAGGGCTTTATACAGTAATTGTCAGAGAATATTTTGTACCACTGATAGAATAATAGTCTCTAACCTGCCTTCTCTTCTATAAATCCAAGACCAGACAAGAGCATGCAGGGGCAATGAGTCTTTTCTTGGCCATTTTATATTTAAGATTCATCCTCCTTGTTGTATTTTAGATTTACAGCCCCAGTCCCCACCCCAGTGTCATCTGCAAGCTGAAATCTGAACTGACACCATCTACCCTGCTTAGTTGCTTATAAAGACTAGTTGTAATTAGGCACAACGTGGGCTACAATGTAAGCCTGTGTTACTAATAGCAAGTAGGATGTACAGCATTGAGAGACAAGAAGTGCCCTTTATTCTCATTTATGTTACCGGGAAAATAGACATACATAGAACCAGTGCCATACCAAGTTTTTTAAGGCAATAAAAGTGTTTTGCATTCCTAGACATCCTACGACTTTCAGTTTTACAAAATGTGCCATCTATTTTCTTTCTTTTTCCCTCCAGTCTTTCTGCATCACACATTTAGCCTGGCTCTTTCCCTTGTCTAGAGGCCAGAGAGGGTTCCCAGCATATGCTTATGCAAGAAGAGGGATGTTTGCCTTCTTTCCAACCTTGCCCCCGCACTCTCCTCGTCATGCAAAGCTGAGAAACAGAAACGCTATACAGATCCTCCAGAAGCTCCTGTGTGCAAATTCCAAAGGAGTTTAGAGTTCTAGGGGGTGCTGCAAAAACAGACAGAACCAAGGCGTGTTTCTGGGGCAAATTCCTCTGTGACCCACTGGCCTCTCTCCCCATTGCAGTACAGAAAAGCAGCCAGGACTATGCCCAAGAATCGCCAAGGCCCTTGGAGATCCAGGAGCCAGCTGGAATTCGTCTTGACATAGTACCATTTACTGAGTCCCCACTGCATGCAAGGAGCTCGACTAGTGATGATGAATATGCCCAAGTCCTTGATCAGAAAGGGATGGTTTTCTATCAGGATAGTCAGATAAATGATAAAATAATAACACTTGATAATTACTGTAATAGAAGCATAATCAGGGCTGGGCCTGGTGGCCTAGGCCTATAAGCCTACCCCTTTGGGAGGGCGAGGCAGGAGGATCGTTTGAGGCCAGGAGTTCAAGACTAGAATGAGCAACATAGCAAGACCTTATCTTTCTATAAAAAAAAAAAAAAAAAAAAAAAAAAAAAAAAAACAAAAAAATGAGTATTA
>CAUYPK010162608.1:0-15286 GCA_963574355.1 Loris lydekkerianus | reverse complement strand
ATAGTACCCAAAGACAGGTAAGATCACTCTGCATTCAGTCAACCTAAGACAGGGACCAAACCATTGATGTTTGTATCCCCATGACGGGTAAGACTGAAACTGCAAGAGCAGGCAACCTAAGACAGGGGCTATGTTTATCCACCATACAAAAAACAGAAGAGGGAATTTTTGGGCCCTGCCATGTGCCTGAGGCCTAGTGCAACTTCCTGAGCCTGACTAGATGTAGCTCCATCGAGCTACTTCCATGTAGCAATGACTCAGCAAGGCCCGGCCTGAAATTGCCTCTACCTAGATACAGCCAACGTGGTACCATGCCATTGGCCCAACCCTGGCACGCACCTCATCCCCTGCCTTCTTTCCCCGCCCCTTCCCCACGCTCTATATAAGCAGCTGCTTGACGCAATAAAGTTGAGTTCCTGCTTTAAAAAATAAATAAATAAATAAAAAAGAAAAAAAAAAAAAAAAAAAGAAAGAGGATGGGTTGATCTTGCTGTCTCAAGGTGGTGGAGGCAGAAAAAAACCTGAGTGTAAGGGGACCCATACAGTTCAAACTTGTGTTGTTCAGGGGCTGGTTGCTGATGCATATTCGTACAGACACCCTCCATATGGGTGATTTTTGTAAATCAGATTGTGATCATGCTTAGATAGTGTACCCTAATGAACTCAAGATTAGGATTTGAGACTGGATTAAGATTGTGTGTTCTAAACTTTGGGTGAGATTTAGACAGGTCTTGTTGTAAGAGAGGGTATTGTTGCTGAAGAAAGACATTAAGTGGGGGAAGTAAAAATAATAGAAATTACAAAAAAGGGAAAAAATATTTTCAACATACTTAAGAATATTTAGGATGACTTAGGGATACAATACTTAGTTGGGAGTCAGGCAAAGGGAAGTCATGTGTAGGCAACAGAGACATAAGATTGGGAAGAATGGGGGGTTTTGATGCAGGATCTTGAATGTCAAGCCAAAAGGCTTTCCTTATTCCAAGGAGAACCATTAAAAGTGTTGAGGGAGTACCTTGTTTGAGTCATAGCTTTAGTTTAATTAACCCAATTATAATTTATTAAATATCCAATCTGTCCTCATTACTGTCCTAGATAGTTTGATATTCATAAAAATTCATTTAGTCTGCTTGACAAATACAACCTCCGGACCTCTGTTCAGATATAATCTGGTAGGTCTGGCGTGAGTCCCAGATATCTACATTTAACACAAGCCCATGAGTGATTTTTTGGGCAGTTGGTGTGAAGACCCAATTTGGTGAAATACTGATGCACAGCATACAAAGTGGTAGAATCCTTGTTAAACTTGTGCTCTTTTGCAGACTATATTTTAATTTGGGAATGAAGATTTCTATTCCTAACCTGCAAAGATGAAAAAAACTTCAAAAGTATGTGATACTGACATAAAATTTATTTCTTTACATATGATTTGTAATTTTTATGAAGTGAAATACATCAGTTTGTTTCTTTCACAAATTTATACTTAGAAATTTGCTGTGCCATTTATCTTCCCAAAAGCCTCTGTGCCTTATGGGTAAATTTATATTAAAATTTTTCAAGAAAAAAAAATTTTTCTGTAAGGTGGAAAATAATGCTCTAATTCACATCTTGTCTCTGAAACCTGCTGATTTCCCCAAACATTTTTTAAATATACAAACATTTATACAAATATATTTTAAAATATATTTGCTTTTTTTCCTTAATTATATTCCCCAGAAGATGTTAGATAAAAATTAGTGTGAAACTATAACTCACAGTGATAAATAATTGGCTTTTCTTTCTTTCTTTCTTTTTTTTTTTTTTTAACATTTTTAAGCCTCAAAAAGTTGAATAACAGTAAAATGAACATCAATGTACTCCTCTCTCAGATTCAAAAACTCTGTTCTCTGCTTGATTCCAGTACCCCAGGACATCCATTTATCTCATAAAGAACGGGAGGAAGACTTGAATCCCCAGGAGAGAATAGAATCATAAAACTATATTTATCTAGACCTTTCTTCAACAATAAAAGACACATTACAAACTACCTGTGTACTTTGGGCAATTCTCATGGCCTGTTATCATGTGAGCAGCACTGAAATTTGAGTTGGAGCCTTATAAACCTTATAAAGCCTTGGTTGTGCATGGACTTCCATTTTTCCTTGTTTCTAATGTGGACACAATGATAGGTTAAAGTGGAAGAATGTGTTAGTTCAGGGAAAAATACATTTAGGTTAACATATTTTGAACATTATATATGCTGACTAAACGAGAGGAAGGGAGAAGGAAGGCTGAGAAAGTATAGAGAGATAAATAAGACATAATACCAACGTTTAGGAAATAGTAAGACAATTGGAGAGGTGGCCACAAATTTTAAAATGCAAAAGAATGTACAAAAGGAAAATATGGTGAAATTCAGGGTAATCCAAACATGAGAATAGGACTGGATATGTGATGAATATAAAAAACAGGTAGGCAAATCACTGGTTCTTAAATACCATTCTTTACTCCTGACCTATGTTAGAATGCAAAGTATTAAGTGATTTTCAGCAATGATTTGCTTTGTTGGCAATGCATGTGATGGAAAAGGCTGGGTAGTACTTTGTAACACATGATTTTCAAAATATTAAGTGGACAGGAGTGAATTCAGTTTCTAAGTAATGGATGGTTAATACACTTACAATCCCTCCCTTCCAGAAGGCAACAGTCGGAAATATCAATGAGAAGATAGAAAAGCGATCAGACCTAAAAAATGGTCAGGCAGCATACTGACAGAGGTAGGAAGTTCTGGATGGCTAATAATGATTGCTCCTTCCTTTCTATTCTCACTGTCTCTGGTCCAGTTAGCAAACAGCACTCTTTAGCTGAATTTATGTTAGTCAGTCTACCTCTGTCCTGCAATGTTTGGTTAATTATGGGATTTCAAATATCCAAATCTTTTTCATGGTTAATTGGTGGGTGAACAAGCCCACAGAAAACATTTTAAATAATTCCCCTTGTTGCAGTGACAAGAGACAGAGGAATGAACTTGAACATTTGTATTGGAGATGTCCAAAATCTTAACACTAGCACATAGATACCTTGGAAGGAGGACTACCATCTGAATGCCATTCATGGGTAGAACTTTCTTAGGATAATCAAAAATTTAAAAATGGTAAAAATGTGGATTTCATAGGAGTAAAATGGAATTCAGTTTTTCCACAAACTGACTCTTCATGAGTGCTTTGTGGCAATCAACAGCATCATCAATTACCCAAACACTTAAACTTGAAGAACTGCGCATCATCTTTGATTGCTTTCACAAGTTAGCAACAACAAGCAGAAATTCTAACCATAGTTATTTAGAATTGATTGTTGTGCACCATACTACATAATGCTCTTTATTACCTAATTTTTACCCTGGCAAAAATTCTATGAGTAAAGTATTATTAGGCAATTATGCAGAAGAAGAAAGCAAGACTGATAAAGATTAAGTGACTTGTCCATGGTTTCCTAGCTATGTCAATCTAAATTAAAAGATTGTGATTGTATATGCATGTCTAAGTATATGAATATATGTGCACAAAGGGGAGAAAAACATGTTGTATTATAATATAAATATGCAATAGGTAAAATCCAGAAAGTAGGAAATTTTGGAGGTCTTCAATGTGTACTTGTATTGGAAAGAAATCAAGTAGCTCAAGAATCAATGTAAAATTTGAGAAACCAGGTTTGGCAAAGATAAGCAATCAAGGACATATTGGACATAGTGCATTGAGCATTCTCACCAACTTTAGAATTCTTAGTACTGTGGACACTGAATTCTTGTTAACTTCTTTGAAATATCTTTAAAAAACCATTTAATTGCATATTAAAGTGCAGAACAAAACAAATACATAGCATAATAAGGCAAACATGTTTGCATGTATCTTGCAACCACTCCTAGAAACCCCTCCCATGTTTCCCTGTCCCTCTTATTCTCAATCTACTTCCCTCTGTTACTAACTCAACTTGATATTAATCCCTTCTTTGAATTTATTCACATTTATTTTCATTCAAATGTGTATCTCCAGGCATCACAGCTCATTATTTTTTTCATTTTAAAATAGGTATATCTGTTATGTCTCTTTTAATTTATAGACTCCCTCTTCATCCCTTTCTTGTCCTTAAAATCCATTTGTTGAGGAGGCAGATCCTTTTGACCTGTAGCATTTCATAAAGTCTGGAGTTTGCTGATCACATATTTAACAATATAGTACAGCACGCTGTTGTCATTGCATTTGTTTAACTTAATCCTTTATATGTTACATCTATGTTCTCTTTTTACTTCCACAAAGAAAAAAATCAGTCTCAAGGACACAAGAGATGATGTCATTAAACTATCAAGCAATTATAATTACTTGCCCAAATTATATAAACAGATCTTGTAAATTTGGTATTATCCTAAAGAAAAAAATTTTCTGCTCTAATCTCAGGTGCTGGACTGCTGTAGAAAGTTAGACTACACATTTGTGCTGCTAAATAGATGTTTGCTTTCAGCTTGCATATTGATTTTCAGAATTTTCAGTTGTTGGAGGAAACTGTGCACTTAGAGGCTTAGAAGAGTGGGTGGACTTGAACAGAATATAGCACCCAGATTTGATTCCTGGTTGGAGTGGATTTGCCATAGGTTTGGTGGCTGGTAAGGCAGCCATACTGAGAAAGTCTCACAACCATGGGGGCTGCCATTGTGGTAAGGTCATGAGAAGGTCTTAGCCAGGGCTTAAAGCACAACCATTTTAATTCCACCTACCAGGATCAACTGGAGTCAGGGGCACTGTGAGACCTGTCGCTGAAGGATTCTTGTGAGCTTTCAGATCCCAACCTGGCAGGGTCTGAATGCTGAGGAAACAATTAGGCAGCTACCAAAGATAAATAACTTTGGAATAAGGAGCATAGAGGTTGCTGGATGTGTTCTTTTTCTCCTAAAAAAACTTCAGTGCCACATGGTGTCCTGGCAACATATCGCAATATATTGTCATCAAGAGCAAGGACTTCTGTTCATTTGGCCATGAGGAAGAGTTTGGCTTTGCTCAGGCTGAGGCCACTTCAAGACTTAAGCTCTGAGACAAAATAATTTGAAGTAAAGGAGGAAGTGATATGGAAAAAGGAAGAGACAGGAGGTGAACAAGAAAAAAGAGCACATGAAGAGAAATGAACAGAAAAATTCAGGTAACATGAAAAACCAAAACAGAGGAACTCCCTTAAGGGACTATGAGGCAGCTACTACAGAAGACTCCACCTATAAAAAAAATTAATGGATTTGGGCAGCACCTGTGGCTCAAAGGGGTAGGGCGCCAGTCCCATATGCTGGAGGTGGTGGGTTCAAACCCAGCCCTGGCTGAAAACCACAAATAAATAAATCAATAAAAAAAAGAAAAAAAAATTATAAAAAAATTAATGGATTTGACAGAAAGAGAATTTAAAATATGAATGATAAATACAATAAAAGGAATGGACAAGAAAATGGAAAGACAAAACCAAATGTCAAATGGGAGATATGTAGAATATCCAAAGGATATGGCAAAGTTTAAGGAAATGAAGGAGACAATTGTGGAATGTAAAGATGCAGTATAATGTATCAAAAGTAAGTTAGACCACAAAAAGAAAGAATCTCAGAGCTAGAGGATAAAGAAGCAGAAAAGAAGACAGAGAAAGGAGAACAGGCACTTAGAGAACTATGAGACTACATGAAGTATTCAAACATGAATAATAGGGGAGAAGATTAACCCAAAGGAATGAAAGCCCTACTGGAGACTAAACTTCCCAAGTTTTACCGAGGATGCTGACATACTCCTTTCAGATGGATATCAAATCACAGGTCACCTCAACTCAAACCAAGCCTCTCCAAGACACATTGTAATGAATCTGTCCAAAGTCAAAATGAAAGAAAAAATTCTGTTAGCAGCCAGGAGTAAACATCAACTTCCCTACAGAGACAGACTCACTAGGATGACAGCAAACTTTTCAACAGAAACCTTCCAAGCCAAAATAGCATGGTCATCCATGCATTTCAACATTCTTAAACAAAACAATTTTCAGCCTAGAATTCGGTATCATGCTAAACTAAGCTTCAAAATTGATGGAGAAATAAAAACTTCCATGGATATACAAGCACTGAGGAAATTCGCCACAAGAAAACAAGCTCTACAGGAAATACTTAGACCTATTCGCAACACTAAATATTACAATGGAGCACTAGCAAAGTAAATACCAACAAGCTACTGGTCAAAACTTACCGTCCGCAATAACACGAAGGATAAAACAACAAAAGAAACTCACAAAATCAGATAAGTAGAACTCCACCATAATTATCAATTCTCTCATTAAATTTCAGTGGACTAAATTCACCATTAAAGAGGCACAGGATGACTGATTGAATAAAAAAGCACAAGCCTTCTATTTGCTGTCTCTAGGAAACACAACTAGACTTGAAGGACAAATGAAGACTCAGGGTTAAGGGATGGAAAATAGTTTTTTGAGCAAATAGAAATCAGAAGAAAGGAGGGGTTGCAATTTTATTTTCAAATGCAAGCAGATTTAAAGCAACTAAAGTTAAGAAAGACAAAGATGAACACTTTATACTGGTCAAAGAAACAATACAATAAGAAGACATTTCACTTTAAAATATTTATGCACCCAACTTAAATGCTTCCAGATTTATGAAACAGACCTTGATGGGTCTGAGTAATATGATACCCCATAAGACCATATAAGCCAGGGACTGGAATACTCCCCTGACAGAACTGGACAGATCCTCTAAACAGAAACTAAGCAAAGATACAAAAGACTTCAATGTAACCTTAGAGTAAATGGGATTAATAGACATATACAGAACACACCATCCCAATGCCAGTGAATATGGATTGTGGTATGGTATGTACTCCAAAATCAACCACATCCTAAGAAACAAATAAAACCTCAGCAAAATTAAAAGAATAGAAATTATACCTTGTATCTTCAGATCACAAGTCAATAAAGGTGGAACTCAACTCCAGCAAAAATGTTCATCCACACACAAAAATTTGGAAATTAAACAACCTTATGCTGAATGATAGTTGGGTTCAGGAACAGATAAAAGAGGAAATTATTAAATTCTTCAAACATAACAACAATGAAGACACAAGTTAACAAAATGTGTGGGATACAGCAATAGCAGTCTTAAGAGGGAAATTATTGGCATTAGATGCTTACATTCGAAAAACAAAAGGAGAGTGCATCAACAAACTCACAAACCATCTTATGAAATTGGAAAAAGAAGAACAATCTAATCCTAAACCCAGAAGAAGAAAAGAAATAACCAAAATTAAATCAGAGATTAAAAATATTAAAAACATACCTGGAAAACCCAGGGACTCAACCACAAAACTCTTAGAAGTGATCAAGGAATATAGTAGTGTCTCAGGATACAAAATCAATACTCACAAATCAGTGAGTATTGAAGATGAAATATCTAGGAGTGTGCCTAACAAAGGATGTGAAAGATCTCTACAAAGAGACCTATGAAACTCTGAGAAAAGAAACAGCTGAAGATGTTAACAAATGGAAAAACATACCATGCTCATGGCTGGGAAGAATCAACATTGTTAAAATGTCCTTACTTCCCAAAGCAATCTACAGATTTAATGCAATCCATATTAAAGTACCCCTGTCATACTTTAAAGAGCTGGAGAAATTAGTGCTTCATTTTATGTGGAAACAGAAAAAAACCTTGAGTAGCCAAGACATTACTCAGAAATAAAAAAAAATCAGGAGGAATCACGCTACCAGACTTCACACTATACTATAGATCTACAGTGATCAAAACAGCATGGTACTGGCACAAAAATAGAGAGGTAGATGTATGGAACAGAACTGAGAACCAAGAGATAAACCCAGAAACTTATCATCATTTGATCTTTAATAAGCCTATCAAAAAAATAAATTGGGGGAAAGATACTCTATTTAACAAATGGTGCTGGTTGAACTTGCTGGCGACTTGTAGAAGACTAAAACTGGACCCACACCTTTCACCTCTAACAAAAATTGACTATCACTGGATAAAATATTTAAATTTAAGACATGAAACTACAAAGGTACTTGGACAGCATGCAGGGGAAACACTTGAAGAAATTGGCCTGGGAAAATATTTTATGAGAAGGACCCCCTGGGCAATTGAAGCTATACCAAAAATACATTACTGGGATCTGATCAAACTAAAAAGCTTCTGTGCTGCCCAGAGCACAGTAAGTAAAGCAAATATATAGCCCTCAGAATGGGATAGTATATTTGCAGGTTATGTTTCTGACAAAGGTTTGATAACCAGAATCCACAGAGAATTCAAACATCAATAAGAAAAGAACAAGTGATCCCATTTCATTGTGGGCAAGAGACTTGAACAGAAGCTTCTCTGAAGAAGACAAGCACAGGTCTATAGACACATGAAAAAATGCTCATCATCTTTAATCATCAGAGAAATGCAAATAAAAACCACATTGAGATATCATCTAACTTCAGTAAGAGTAGCCTACATAACAAAATCCCAAAACTACAGATGTTGGTGTGGATGTGGAGAAAAAAGAACACTTCTGCACTGCTGGTGGGAATGCAAGCTAATACAGTCCTTTTGGAAAGAAGTTTGGCGAACACTCAGGGATCTAAAAGCTGACCTGCCATTTGATCCTGCAATTCCTCCACTAGGTATATATACAAAAGACCAAAAAGCACTTTGCAACAAAGATATTTGCACCAGATTGTTCATTGCAGCTCAAATCATAATTGCCAAGTCATCGAAGAAGCTCAAGTGCCCATCAATGCATGAATGGATTAATAAATTGTGGTATATGTACATAATGGAATACTATGCAGCCTTAAAAAAGATGGAGCCTTTACCTCTTTTCTGTTTACATGGATGGTGCTGGAAAATATTCTTCTTAGTAAAGTATTTCAAGAATGGAAGGAAAAGTATCCAATGTTCTCAATACTTTTATGAAAGCAATTTATAATTACTCACATTTTCTTATGAAAGATAGATCACAACTATAGCCTAGGAGGAAGGAGAGAAGTACAGGGGGATGGGAGGGGAGAGAGGAGGTTTGATAGAGGAAGGGTGAATGGTGGGACCATACCTATGGAGCATATTGTAAGGGCACAAGTCAAATCTACCAAGTATAGAACATAAATGTCTTAACACAATAATTAAGTAAATGAGGTGAAAGCTATATTAATTACTTTGATGTAACCATTCCAGATTTAAAAAAAGATCAACACATTGTACCCCACAAAGCATAAATGTATTCATGATCTATGTGTACATACTTAATAAAAGGAAAAAAATCAACACATTGTACCCATAAATGCATTAATGTACAGAGTTATGATTTAATAAAGAATAAAAATTAAAAACAAAAGAATCATTCAGATAATTAACAAAAGTTGATTTTTTGAAAAAAAAAAATCCATAAACCTTTGGGGAGATTAAGTAGAAAAGTAAAATCTCTAATAACCTCAATCCTAAACAATAAAGGAGAAATAACAACAGATGCCATAGAGATATAAGAGATCATCTCTGAGTAGTATAAGAAACTCTATATCAAGAATTTGACAACATGAGGAAACTGATCAGTACCTGGAATTACACCCTGTCCCTGGACTTAATTAGGAAGAAATAGATCTTTTAAACAGACTGATTTTAAGAACTGAGATCAAAATAACAATAAAAAATCTCCCAACAAAGAAATGCAGGTCCATATGGCTTCACACAAGAATTCTATCAAACCTTGAAAGAAGAGCTTATTCCCATACTTCAGTAATTATTTCAAAAAATTGAGAAGGAAGGAATCTTCCCCAACATGTTCCAGGAAGCAAAATGCACCCTGATACCAAAACCAGCAAAGACCCAACTGAAAAGGAAAATTTCAGACTAAGTTCATTAATGAATATAGATGCAAAAATTCTCAGTAAAATCCTAGCCAATAGATTACAGCTTATCATCAAAAAAATCATTCATCACGATCAAGTAGGTTTCATCCCAGTGATGCAAAGCTGGTTTAACATGCTCAAGTCCATAAATGTAATTCACCATTTCAACAGAAGCAATAGCAAAGACCATATGATCCTCTCAATAAATTCAGAAAAAACATTCAATAAAATTCAGCATCATTTTCTAATTATCACACTTAAGAATATAGGAATAGGTGGCACTTTTCTTAATCTGATTGAAGACAACTTCAACAAACCCACAGCTAATATTATACTTAATGGAGTAAAACTGAAAGCTTTTCCACTTAGAACTGGAACTAGACAAGGATGTCCTCTATCACCACTACTACTCAACATAGTACTGGAAGTTCTAGGTAATACAAACAGACAAGTGAAAGAAATAAAGGGCATCCAAACGAGTGCAGAGGAGGTCAAACTCTAGCTTTTTGCCAACAATACAATATTATACTTATAGAACCCCAAAGACTCAACCACAAGCCTTCTGGAGGTGATGAAAAAATACAGCAATGTTTCAGTATATAAAATCAATGTCCACAAATCTGTAGCCTTTGTGTATGCCAATAACAGCCAAGATGAGAAGCTAATCAAGGACACAAGTCCCTTCACAGTAGCTTCAAAAAATAAATAAATAAATAAATAAAATAAAATACCTAGGAATATAAATAACAAAAGAGGTGAAGGACCTCTATAAAGAAAATGATGAAACCCTAAGAAAAGAAATAGCAGAAGACATTAACAAATGAAAGGACACATCGTGCTCATGGCTGGGAAGAATCAACATTGTGAAAATGTCTATACTACCCAAAGCAATCTACAGATTCAGTGCAATCCCTATTAAAATACCACCATCATACATTCAAAATTTGGAAAAAAGAATTCTTTGATTTGTATGAAACTAGAAGAAACCCCATATAGCCAAGGTAATCCTTAGTAAAAAAATCAAAACCAAGGGTATCACCCTACCAGACTGTCAGCTGTACTACAAGGCCATAAAGATCAAAACAGCATGGTATTGGCACAAAAGTAGAGACATTGACATTGAATCCAAATAGAAAACCATAAGATGAAACTAACCTCTTACAGCCACCTGATCTTTGATAAACCTATAAGAACACACACTGGGGAAAACAATCGCTATTCATCAAATGGTGCTGGGAGAGCTTAATAACCACATGTAAAAGACTGAAATGGGACCTGCACCTATCACCACTTACAAAAATTGATTGAAGATGTATAAAAGATTTCAATCTAAGACACAAACTTGAAGATTATCAGCCTGGGGAAAGATTTTATGAAGATGTCTGTAGCAATTGCAACAACAAAAATAAATGAGTGGAACTTAAACTGAAAATCTTCTGTATAGCTAAGGAAACAACAACTGAAGCAAACAGATGACCTTCAGAATGGGAAAAGATAGTTATATATTATGAATCTGACAAAAGCTTGAGAACTAGGCTGTATAGACAACTCAATCAATCAACACGAAAAGAGCCAAGAATCCCATATGTCAGTGGACAAGAAGCACGAATAGAATCTTCTCTAATGAAGACAGATGAATGGCTAACAAACATATGAAAAAATGATCATCATTCCTAATCATCAGAGAAATGAAAATCAAAATTACCCTGAGTTATCATGTAACCCTAGTGAGAATGGCCCACATCACAAAGTCTCAAAGCTGCAGATGCTGGTGTGGATATGAAAAGAAGGGAACACTTTTACACTGCTGGTGGGACTGCAAACTAAGACAACCTTTTTGGAAGGAAGTATAGAGAATCCTCAAAGAACTCCAATTAGACCAATTTTAAGGTAGGGTTTCTTAAGAACTGTTAAACTTTCCAGAAATGCAATTATGATACCATTTCCACCCTCTAATAATTAATTATTAATTATTCATATCCAAACTTTTTTTTTTGCCTGATATTTCAGTCCCATCATAATCTCTCACTTTTATTTCCCATCTAGGCTTCAACAACCATCTTTTAAAAGTACTTTCCATTTCATCTACTTCTTCATTGTTTATATGAGACATCTTCCTACACATCAAAAAAAAAAAAAAGAAAGAAAGAAAGAAAGAGAACAAAACCTACTGAATCGAGTTACTTTTCATCTGTCCTACGTACCTTCAACATAGGAGGGATAGTTGAAACCAAAGACACAATGTTGCTGGGAGAAAAAAGGTTTAAGGATGAAAACATGGGCTAATGCTGTGGTTCTCAGATTCTAATGTGTACAAGAAAAACAAATTGGAACCTGGGTTTTCATTAGGTTAGTGTGTTATCCACAAACTTACATTTCTAACAAATCCTGGAGCAAATAATGATGTTGGCCAGTGGACCACACATTGAGCAGTCAGAGCCTAGGTCCCTGTCTCAGTCAGTTTGGGCTGTTGAGACAAATTAGCATAGATGACACGGTTTAAACAACAATCATTTGTTTTTCATGATTCCCAGCCTAGAAATCTGAGATCAGGGCATTGCAGAGAAGTTCTTATTGAGGGCCCTTTTCTTGGTCATGCCCCTACATGACCTTTTCTTAGTGGGTGCACACAGAGAGATTTTGTGTCTCTTCTTCTTTGTAGGAGGACTTTAAACCCATTGTAGGGGCTCCACTTTCATCCCTTTATCTAAACCTCTTTATCTCCCAAAGGCCCCATCTCAAAATACCATAAGGCTTGGGTTTCAACATATGGATTTTGTGATAACACAAACATTCCCTGTTCATTGTAAGAAAAGCTGAATGAATGCCAGAGATATCCTTATTCTGAAAGATTTACATGAGAAAAATAAATAGCTGTTGAAACCACTCTTATTGTTACTTTCAGATGATTCTATTCCAACTATTACCAGTTGTCACTGTCATTATCAAAGTCTTTATCATTATCGCTATCCTAGCTGTTATTATACACAGTGATGGGCATTGTATGAATCATTTAGATAAAATTATTGAATCAATCCTTACAGTAATTTTATGAAATGAATATATATATATATATATATATATATATATATATATATATATATATATATATATTATGCTAGAGGAAAATAAGACACAGAAACTTTAAATAGTTTTACCCAAATTCACTGAAATTCCACTGTTTTCACCTCCATTATAAACCCCCTCCTACATCAAGCATATGTTTAATAAAGTTTAGTGAACAATTTAAATTTTATTGAATCATTTCAATTGGAAGCTATCTATCTTATGATCTCACAGACTCAAATTTTTGTGAGTCTTAAATTATTCATTTGCACATCAACACTTACTGCTATGAGTTAAGAACCCCTAGTAAATGCTGGGACAGCCATGGGTTGCCTCAAGGCAATCAGAAGCTAATAATGGAGAAATCAATTCTCATAATACAGTTAAGAACAATGACAGTTGTTTTAATAGAAAATGTACCCTGCAACTTTGGATAGGTATTTAGAAATGAGTCATCTTCCCCATTAGGATTTCTCTTGGTGAGATTAGAGTCTGTGTTTATTTGATCTTTGTATTTTCAGCACCAAGCAGATTCTACACATGGCAAGTTTTCCAAATATTTGAATAAATTAATTGATCCCTCCATACCAGTGTATTTAGTACATACACACATTCAGCTTTATACTTTAAAATGTATTTTTTTTAGGTAAACATTTACTGTACTGCAGAAACGTGTTGTCTTCAGTTTATGGCTTAAAAGGAAGGGCATAGCTGAGCAATAAAAATAGCAAGTGCAAAACAATAACAGCTAATGTATAATAGATACTTATTTTTTGTTGATTATATTCTTTGCATGATTTTATTTAAAATAATTACAACTCAAAACTGTAGACCCAACTTCACTTTACAAATAAAACTTATCTGAAGCTCAGAGTGATTATGTAGGTCAAGGTGAGCCTGTACTGAGAAATGAGATTGTACCTATTGTCTACGACTCCTTTCCCTCTACAATGGCAGAAGTTAATGCTGGTAACAAAGGTTATGTGGCTCCCAAAGCCTAAAATATTTATAATCTGGCTCTTCATAGAAAGTCATTGCTATACCTTGAAGTTATTATAGTTCAATTTTACTCGGTAGGAAATGATAAAGACTGAGGTTAACCCAATTCTGCTGTCTCCGAATCCTGTTTAGATGGGTTTGGGAAAGGTCAGACTCAGGTGACCAATCTCAGTTTGACTAGGTGCTGGCTATGGAACCGTGGGAAATTCCTTAAGCATCTCTTACAGTTAGTGTTCTCATCTGTAAAACAGGGATAAAAATCAAATGTGTTTATTTTTATGACACCTTTGTCCAGGGCCTGTTCCTCCGTAATTGGTTCAGATGTGTGACCCCCACTGTTGCCCCCATCACACCTGCTTTTCTGATAACTTGTACTTTTCTTCTGCTGCTACTACTCTAAGACAAGGCATTCTTATGATGTCATAGTGATTTCATTGCAATATTACTAAAAAAACCCTCCTATTCCTTACTTACCATTTGTGTGTTTTGTCTACATTGTCCCACTATTTCAGAAATCGGCACTATCTTTTTCTTATTTACATTGATATAATGATGCTCTCGATATAGGTCAAAACCAAGACCTGCATCGAGGTCTTGGCAGAGAACGTGGTTTTTATGTATTAGTGCTTTTGTCTAGCAGAAAATAAAGGCTGGGTGGTTAGTGAATGAAGGTTGAAGCATTAAAAAATGTCACATATAAATGATAAGGACAGATACAAAAGATTACTTCATTTTCTAGAGCAATAAAAGGGAACAGATGTTTTGTTTTTAAGAGAGAATCAATAAAATTGCTTAAATCTGATATTTCAAGTCTTAGTAACTAATCCTTCATCCCTGCCTATTTATATATTGTATTCGTTGTCTGTTAGTGAACATTTTTGAACATGCGCTTTGCACTATCTTACATTAAAATAACAAAAGGATTTTCTATTTAAATTATCTCCCCCCTTAGTGTAATTTGTGGGAACGTGAGTCTTTCTGTAATGACGTATTCAAGTCTAAGTGGGACAGTTGGCCTGGACTGTGCAAAGAAAGCTAGAATGGGTACAGGCGAAACCTACTAAAGGCAGAATACAAATGTCTACATACAATAACTAAGAAAATAAAATAACTAAGGCTACGTTGAACAGTTTGATGAGGATATTTCAGATTGTATATAAAATCAGCACATTGTACCCCTTGATTGCACTAAAGTACACAGCAATGATTTTACAAAAAAAAAAAAAAAAAAAAAAAAAAAAGAAAACTGTTGGGTGGGGGAAGGAGGGTCCGGGGGGCTTTTTTATTTTCCCAGTGCTTTTGCAATTAATATCTGGCACATTTT
>CAUYPK010162605.1:0-30863 GCA_963574355.1 Loris lydekkerianus | reverse complement strand
CCCCCCCCCCCCCCCCCCCACCAAGTGAAAAGCATTGAGTTCAGTTTGGAAGAAATAGAAAGATAAATAGGAATTCTCCTGTTCTCAAGGACTTATGGTCCTAAGGGAAGGACAGAAGCTACTTGTTTCAACAGCTGACCCTTGGGCTGTCCCAGCCAGCATCTATTTTGGATTAAAGTCAGCATTGAACCCACAACCATAGCCCTGGAAAGAGAGTCATGGAAGGCAATTTGAAGAAACCATGGATTCATTCATTACTACTTATATCTTCTGTGTAAGGGTAAATTGTCCCCAAATTTAAGAGATGCCACTGACCATTGCTTTTATATTTCTCACAGCAGTATGACTTGACGCTTCCCCCTCCCATGCTATTTGGGAAGTAGTCATCTAAGTGGTCTCCTGCAGTATTATGAGGAAACATTCTACAAAACCATGTTCAAGTTCCTTTCATGGTTCAGTAATCTGGGGGTGATAATGAAAGAGTTAGTGGTTTAAGAAACAAAATAAAACAATCATGTTTAGAGACAAGGAATGGGGATGCCTTTGAGATACCCATCCTACACAACAGTCTCTCCCTGGGACCCCAGACAGCATCTTCCAGCTGGCTTTGGCCAATTGGCCCAAGGAGGACACCTGCCCCAAACTGGCCAATCAGATGCTGTCTCCTGGGAATTTGGTATATATTTAACCTGTGGGTCTACAATTTTGAATTTGAGAGCTTAGAGCAGTGCCTTTCTGTCATGTAGATTAGGTTACCTAGAAAGCTGATGCCCCAGGAGTAGAGCCACAGCCCTGTATTGATAAGCAGAGACCAGGGACAGTGAGGAAGGCCCGCCTTGCCTGCAGGCTCCCAGCCCACCTTTCTTGGAAGCTGCTTTCTTGCTGTGGGTTCTATGCAGTAGCCCACACCCTGGTATTTTATTTCCATCCTTACTTAATCTTACTCCGGGAGGGTTTCTGTTTCTTACAAACAATAACTGATAACTAATGCAATGGACATAACTCTGTGTGTATATGTGTGTGTCTGTGTCTGTCAGTGCTGCTGCTCTTAGTGGGGCAGTAGTTTCTAAATACATCCTCTTCCTTTTTAGATCTGGCTTTTATTTAAAATCTGGCTTTTCTTTCTATTAAATTTGGCATGTTGGACTTGGAAATGATACCCAAATTTAAAGGTAAGAAATTGAGAAATGAATAATGTGTGAAGTTTTCAGTAAGATTCCAAGAATCCATTTCTAAATTCATTTGCAGAAACCCACAGCAGTCACCTCTCCCTATTGTCAGAAGTCCACAGGGGCCAGCCAACTGATTCAAATGAGTGAGGAGGGCTAGGGATTGAAGCCTGGGCAATTATTTTTCTGGTAACGTAGCTAAATTTCTTAACAGCATCATTTACTTTATTTGCATTTTTTAAAACATAGAGAATGCAGTTCTTTTTCAAGTTCATTAAGCTTTTTGTCACATGTATTTCCTATTTGCTGGTTACAGTTCTTACCATGGCATTTTTTTTTCCTGTGTCTAAGTTAGATTCATTAGATACAGACGCTCTTTGCATATTAAACACATGGAGATATTTTTCACTGTTTATGTGAAATGCCTTATCTAAGTAAGCTTTTCCTAGGTTATGTTCTCACACAAACAACTCTAAAGTCTTAGAGGCTTTGTAATAACAGAGATTTAGTTCCTACCCATTTAGCCTTGACTGGGGGTGTCTCCAACCTATTTTTTTTTTTTCTGCTGCATGTTGGAAGAGTAAGAGTTACCTTGGGCCATATACAAACACTAAGGAAAACTAATGAGCAAAAAATAAAATAAAATAAAATAAAATAAATAAAAGAAAAGAAAAAATAGATCCACCCAACAGCACCAAGCAAAACAGGCCTCAAATAATCTGCACGAGGCCCCCAGAACACACATTGGGCACCCTTGAAAAACAGTCAGTTGGGTGAAGCTATAACTTCTTTGGTTTGGGAAAGTCTGGCCCCTATCTAAGAAATGCCATTTTCATGGCACAGAGAAAAGAAAATTATCTGAACCATTTATTTATCTCACAGGTGGTATGTAGATCATTTTTGTTCTTCCATTTTTCAAAATAATTATTACGGCCATTGCAGGCCAGAACCTCTCCTGTCATAGACTGAAGCAATAAATAATTATTAATAGTGATTAGCTCTATGCCCTCTTATATTTCTTGAGCTATTTGACTTTTGTAATCTTTCTTTCAATTTCCCTACATTTAATAGAGATCCACGTACAGTAACTACTTCACACCATTCCAACTCTACCAAGAAGAAAATATCAGAGAAACAATATATAATGAACCAAAATGGTAAAATGGTATAAAACTCAGAATAGGAGAGACTGTTCTCAAAGTGTTCAGCTGCGACCTAGCTCCAGCTGATAATTGCCATCAAGATAGAAGATTTTTGGATTAAAAAAAAAAAAAAAAATTCCAGAAACTATATGTTGGTGAAATTTTCAAAACCAGTGTGGGTCAACCAGTACCTAGTTGGGAGGTCCCTTCCTGTGGGCATCAGTGGAAGTCTCTTTCTCAAGGGCATTCAATTAACACTAATAAAAAATGAATAAGCCTTATTTGTTCAACAATCTGGGGGAATACAGATAAGAGAGGCAGTTAAGAGGACGGCTTATAAAGTCTTTAAAAATTCACTATGTTATAGATTCAGGAGTACATAAAATAATTCCAGACAAGGCTAATTAAAGCAGCTATTTATTGCCTGCGGTATTTTTGAAAGTAGTGTCTCAATCCTTCTGGAAATAGTTTTCCAAATTTGTTTTATACATGTTTTTCGAAGTAATTAACTATTCTCCCCATCTCACCTAGTTTGTGTCGTTACTTTTCTTAGCAAACATTTTATGACCCCCAAAGTGAAGATAAATCAGTCACCAAAACACAGCCAAATAATGGGATTCTTAACAGTTGAGACTGTGTATACACAAGTACGAACTTTGAGGCTGATTTTATCTGCAGAGAGAAGAATTGGAGAGACGAATTTACAGATATCAGCTGAAGTCCACTTCCAGTGGGGACATGTCCTATTCCAAAGAATAAACGCAATCCCTAAGCAGAGCTGCACCTAATTCAGTTGCAGCTGTAATCAGGAAATTGGTTGTTTTTCTCGATGTAAATTTTTATGTAAATTCCGAAGTTTAAGGATTCTTTTCCTAACACACTCACCGTTTTCCACAACATTATTATATTTGAAAGTATTATGCATTTTGCAGCCTACTCCTGTTACTGCTTTTAAGTTCCCGTTTGAATTTTATACAACATGCCAAATTCTCTCTACTACCACTTGCTCATCGCTTTCCATGGGCGAGTAAACTTACTATGCCCTGCTTCCTTGACAAGACTGTCTAATCAGTAGGTTGCTACATCAAAATGAAATACAGCTGGTCAAGGTGAAGCCCATGTTCCCTCCATAGACGCCTTATTACCTATCATGGTTTCCTACCTTTATCAGCACATGTTCTGCTCGGGGACCATTTGTGTGACTTGGAGCAGTGTTTTCACAGGTATTCCAAAGGTGTGAGGGCAGTTTGCCAAGACCTTTTTCAAAAAATATTGGGGAGAGTGAAAGAGAGCATCCTTAATTTCTCGGAGCTTTTAATAGGACAATATTAATTTTCCACACCCAAGGCATCTAACATGCAGCATTTCCTAAACTTTCTTGAGAAACTCCCTGTTCACGGAGCATCTTGCAGGACCAGATGTTCCAGCAGCACACTCCAGGAAATGCCAACCTCCTGCTTGAAGAGACGGTACACCCATAACTTTCATAATATTCTCTGCTGAGGGCTCTAAGGGTTCGTGAAAGTATTAAGGGGGCAGCTTTGTGTACAGGCTTCTGATTTTCCACCACTTCTCTTCAAATGGAGTGATTCTGTTTTTACCTGTTCTCAGTATTATACATCTGCATGAATTTTTTTTTTAAGATGGGATTCTTAATACTAACTTAATATTATAATTCTTAATAATACTAACAAATTATAAGGAAAAGGAAAGCAAGGGAGGAAAGAAAGAAGGATGGGATGGAGAGAAGATTCTTTCCTCTTACTTTACTCCTGAGTAAGTAGCATCAATTGCCTGAGTTTATTCAGACTCAGTGTGGCTGTGAACTCCCTGATAGATTAGTGAGTACTTTCTTCATTATTTCATAATGAAGTCTAGGGTATATAAAATTAAGAAATGCTTTGACTAGTTAATATACTTCTGGCATTTTGTGAATTCAATTAATTATGTGTGAGTGACATTACCTCTGTTCTAGTAAAAACAATGGGCTGCTGGTTTTTGTTGAGGAAACTAATCCATCAATCACCTGTGATCATCCGTCTTCTTGTGAGGGGACCCATTCTGGCCGACTTACACCAACTGGGGTGTGTTTTCAACTCTACTGCCAAAACATTCTGTATTCCACAAAATCTCTTAAGAAGGACTATTCTGTTTCCACTTGAGATACGAAATGACATCTGAAGTGGTGATATATGTAGATTTAAAGCAATCTTTTTCAATCATTATCACCTTTAAGCACCACTAACGTCCCAGTGGATTCCTTGACCTTTTCTCTCCGTATTATGCTTTTTGACAGCTGGGAGAGTGAAGCAGTATTCCTGACAGCTGGTATAAACATGAAATGTTAATTCTTGGCACACACTTACTATTGCCAACCACTTACAGATGCTCACGTGATACATTTTGTTTCTCCCCTGGCTCTAACACAGTCTGTATGAATTTTCTTAATCCAGTGTTAGGAAGAAGTCAAACTTATTTTTGGTTTATGTAGCTATGGTTTTGAGTCTTAGAATCATGGTTAGGTGGAAACGGGTGGAGCAGTCCTGAGCCACAGAGTGAGAGGATTTTCTTCTGTGTAGTACCAGAGTAAAGAATAAAAAGAATTTATGGGCTATTCAAACAAGATACACATACATAAAAAAAACTATGGCATCCACAGAGTGCAGTTAAGGCATTCTGAATCTTCCTGTGAGCAGAGTATAGGAGAAGCCAAATTCCCTATCTCCAAGAGGCATCAGTTCACCCCGCATGCTAGGAAATGCATTAAAGAATCCATGACTTCTCTCTGATTCTTGATGAGCTGTATCAGAGGCATGTAATCCAAGCTATGAAGCTTCAGGAATTTTCAACTAACCTCATCTCTACTAAAAATAGAAAAACTAGCCAGGCCTTGTGGCCGGCACCTATAATCCCAGCTACTGCAGAGCCTGAGGCAAGAGGATTGCCTGAGCCCAGGACCTCCAGGTTGCTGTGAGCTGTGCCGCCATAGCACTCTACCTGGGTGACAGAGTGAAACTCTGTATCAAAAAAGAAAGAAAAGGAAAGAAAAAAATCTTCAACTAAATTGAAAGAAATGCTAGTTTGCTAAAACAAATCATCATAATGTAAGGAAGGAATTTTCTAGGAAGTAAAATGAGTTGATAACACCCGAAATTGAATGGATGCGCAGGCAAGTCTAAGTTGGGAGAACTTGAAAACAAGTTCAGAGTTAACATCTAACCAAAAGAGGTAGGCATTAAGTCAGATAAATCATGAATCTCAATTGGAAGTGTTAGGTAGAGAATATTTAGGACCAAAAATATGAAAGGTTTTGTCCAAGGAATAGTGTCTGTGTATATTTTTGTGAAACTTTGGTTCTTCTGCACACAATTAAGGATGAATTGTAGTAAGAATTAGAACAACTAGCAATTAGGTTATTAGAACGGTTTTTACAAAACTTTAGAGAAACTAAACTTTAGAGAAACAGAGTTAATTTGAGCAAAGAATCATCGATGAATAGGGAATCACTAAAACCAGAAGAGGTTCAGAGAGCTTCACTGGAGTTCTTTCATAGGCTGAAAACAGAAGCAAAGTAGAGAAAGTACCTGATTGGCCATGGTGTTTGTGATATCTTTCCTTGCCTTATGGGGATATGGTCCAATGGGAGGTCTCTATTTGTATAACCAATTGGCTGCTTGACTACTTGTGATCAGCTAAGGGTCATGTGCTTTTGTTTTGCTTTGTAGTTATAAGAAACCTTTCCAAGTTAAGTTTGTCTCCAGTTACAGAGACAATCTCAGGCTAATGGTTTTCTCCTTCTTTGCTTTAAGAGGACCTTGGTAAGACATTTTGATAAGGGACACAACATGAAGCCCTTATGTATGTGTGCGTGTATATATGTATAAAGTTCTTGAACAATTTGTGTTATGGAAGGCTGCTGCTTCTAAGCTGTGTGTAGTGCACTGGCAAACAGAATATGGAACTTTTGCACTTGAAATTAAAAAAATACAATAGGGTTGATGATTGTATAGATAGTTTTACTCTATTTAGTTCTAGAAGAATAACACTCTAATAGTCTCTTTGAAACAATGATGAGGCTTCATTAGAAGACAAAAAGTGAAATGTACAGAAATTCTTTTGGAAATAGAGGATACAAGAGTTGTAGGGTGATTACTTGGAAGAAGGCAAAGGAGTCCCTTACAAAGCTACCTCCAAAATTTCAAATGGAAAGTCTCGGATATTTTCTAGAGGGTACCAAGACTAATTACAATTTAACATAATCTCTATCATGAATTGGGGCCCGGGGTATACATGCATATGGTGGAGAATGTCGCCCGCAATCTGCCTTGGAAGTGCATCTAGAGAAATGCAAAAGAGCAAGTCAGTTTCAAGCTCAGTCATGTCCCTTCTAAAGGCAGGAACAACTTCCAAATCTCAGTGAAGTTGAAAGATTTCAAACATTCACTGCCTCCGGAACATGCACTCTTCTTGCCTTTCTTATTTCTGTGCTACTTTTTTAAAATCGACCACTGTTATTATACCTAGGAGATAATCCAGGATAAGATTTTTTTTCAATGCAAACCTTTTATTAAAGGCCTACAATGTTATGTTCTGGAGAATTTTTGTTTTCCTTTTCTTACATATTAGTTAGATCGTATTTTCAAAAGCACATCAGAAATATTCCTAGTCTTAAATCCAGGGATTTATATAACACAAAGTTGCAAGACCAGTGGGAAATTAATTTCCTTTGAAGCATATAAGCTTGAAGTTTGCTCCCTCCCACAGTGGAGCAGAATTTATTCAAGCATTGTTGATGACCTCTCAAGGTCCTACCTTCCCTGAGTGATAAGCTAACTGCAGGAAGCCAGTGATTGCCTGGGCCCTTTTGGCTAAGTTGGAAAATAACAGATAAAAGAAAGTTTGACTGGAGACTCACCCTCTTGCCTCATTACTACCAGCAACCGTTGAACCCATTGTGTATGTGGACTCTGTGACGTGCTTTCTCTTTGTGTAAGAGGAAGAATACAGTTCCCTTAAAGGTCAACAAGTTGTGACACTTTATCAAAACAAGATACCTTTGAATGGATGCAATGTAGTGTTATGTTTTACTATTAAGAACTTGTTTGTCAATATTTTCCTACTTAACTGTTTTAAGAAGCTTTGATGCGGGCAAAAAGTTCTGGATCCTCTGCTTAAAACATCTCTCATGCCTATATTTTACACACCTTTTTATTTTCTCAGTTATGATTCTTATAGCACCCAGAGAGTGTCTGTATTCTTTAGTTTATTGTTTTTCTAAAGTTCCACATTGCTTTATCTTGGACAGAAAGATATCACAAATTCCAGTTTTAACTAAAACTTGGAGTTCAATTCAGCATTTGTTCATTAGGGAGAATGAAGGATCCCTTCCATCCTGCCACCTTACTCTAAAATTCTCAGATCTGAGAATGTGCTACTTGGCAGGATAATTTGTATTTTTTCTTTTATTCTTTTGTTTAGTTTTCAAGATGCAAGTGTAACAAAGTAGAATTGTCATTTTAGTCCTGAATGGAATAAGTGCATGTTCTCTGCTGAATTTCTCCTGTATATCTTTTCATTATTACTTTCTTCCTCTGGCAGAAACAAAATAATTACCAGCAATGAGAGATAATGTAGCTGTTATTTATATTTCAGCTATTTCCTTCTGGTGAGTGTGTGTGCAAGTGTGCACGCACACATACACATAGACTCTTCCTTTCGGCAAAATTATAGCTTTGCTAAGGAAGAAAACTGCCCGGGTGAAGGAAAAGTGCATGCGTGGAAAAAGAAGACGTTTACTAGTTCACAGTTACACAACTTACAGTTACACTAAGGAACATACGAAAAGTAAGCTTTCAAAATGAACTGCAATCTGTACCTTAAAGATACTTAAAATACATATATATAGTTTAGTGTCATTTTGTTTAGATGATAAAAACAGATACTTATAATAGAACATTTGAAAATTTAGCCAGTGTAAATAATGAAGGTAAATTCATCCAATTATGAAAATGCAAAAATAACCATTATCTTGGTCTGTTTAATTTCAGTCTTATTAATTCTTACACATATATTTTCTATAATTGAGAACTGCTATATGGAGAAACTTGTACTTTTTTAAAAACTGTATAGCTTAAGCACTTCCCAATGTTAGTATAAACACTTTAGAAACTTTTATGTACAAAAAAAGTTATAAAAATAATAGCTATTCTATTGCTCCTTATCTTTTAACACAATTAACATTTTATGTGTCACGTTTGGCACATTTTTTTCTATTATATCACCTTTATTTTTTTAATTTTATTATTATTTTTATTTTTTATTTTTTGGAGACAGAGTCTCATTTTGTCGCCCTCAGTAGGATGTCCATGGTGTCATAGCTCACAGCAACCTTAAACTCTTGGGCTCAAGAGATTCTCTTGCCTCAGCCTCATGAGTAGCTGGGACTACAGTTGCCCGTCACAACGCCTAGTTGTTTTTAGAGGTGGGGGTTTCTCTCTGGCTCAGGCTGGTCTCGAACCTGTAAGCTCAGGCAATCCACCCACCTCGGCCACCCAGAGTGCTAGGATTACAGGCATGAGTCACCGTGCCCAGCCAAATATGTCACCTTTAGACCTTATATTTAGTGGATTCCAGTTTTGTTTGCCTGTGTTGCCTATAAAGTATGCATAGATGCTCACTGTGGCATTGTAACAGAGAAAGTTCAATCTAAATGACGAAAAATAGAAAAATGAGGAATGAAAGAAAGTCTACTAAAGGTGATAAACAGTGTCTATCAGAGCAACAGAAAGCAGTATCCTCACTGATAAAAGAGTAATGTAATTATACTCAGGGATAATGCAAAAACGGCTCTTGTGAGACTCATGAACATTATCCCCAAATCCTTTGAAACTAAAATAATGGCCAACAAATTTGCAAATAATTAAGAAAACTGATAGTCTTCTTGTATTCTAGCTACAATCGTTGTAAAGACCTATGTAAATAAATATATAGGCAATACCATTTTTTAAAAGGTGCAGAAAGAAGCAGCAATGTAATGAAAAACCTCATAGTTTTAATGATGAAGATATAGACCATATTTATGAATATGAAATCTCAATATTGTAAAGATACTAGTTTTCCCCAAGTAATACACAAATAATAGAAAAACATAAAATTTCAATCAAGATCTTAACATTTTTTGAAATTATTATGATGTGTATTTAGAGGAATGTATGCATTTGGAAGACACTATGTATATTTATACACATACACACACATATATATATATATATTCAACATAAGGTTGTATAATATAGGACCTTTTCCTAAGAATTACTAAAACATTAAGGAATTGAGATATGTATGGAATTTAAGTATTAAAGTCTGCTGTAGGGACAGAGCTGTAACACAGAAGAATGAGTCCAGAAACCGATAACGCACATGGATATATGTGTCTGTCAGTCTGTAGGATCATGATGTTCTAGTACTGAGGTGGCATTTCAATAAAGTAGGATTAACTAGTGAAGAGAGTTGTGTTAAGTAGCTATACATTTGGCAAAAATTATGCCAAATTCCTTCCTTTAAATTAAAAATATATATTTATATACATAATATATATAAATTCCACATGTATTTGAATTCCTTAATGTTTTAGTAATTTTTTTTTTTTTTTTTTTTTTTTTTTTTTGCAGTTTTTGGCCGGGGCTGGGCTTGAACCTGCCACCTCAGGCATATGGGCCAAGCACCCTACTGCTTTGAGCCACAGGCACTGTGCCATATTTTAGTAATTCTTAGGAGAAGTTCTCATATTACATAACTTATTTTGCAAATATGTATATGTGTGTTATATACATATACATAGTGTCTTACAAATGCATTAATTCATATGTATATATATACATATATAATTTAAAGGAAGGGATTTGACAAAAAAAAAAAAATATATATATATATATATAATTTTATTTATTTATTTATTTTGAGACAGAGAGTCATTCTCTTGCCCAGGCTAGAGTGCCATGGTGTCAGCCTAGCTCACAGCAACCTCAAACTCCTGGGCTCAAGTGATCCTCTTGCCTCAGCCTCCCAAGTAGCTGGGACTACAGGTGCTCAGCACAATGTCTAGCTAATTTTCTTTATTTATAGTAGAGACAGGGTCACGATTTTGCTGAAGCTGATCTCAAACTCCTGAGCTCAAGGGATTCTCCACTTCAGTTTCCTAAAAGTGCTAGGATTGTAGGCATGAGTCACTGCACTGGGACAAATAAGTATGTTTTTTAATGTGGGGACAAGGCAGACTTTACCAACAACAATAATAAAGACAGAAACCATATAGAAATCTAAAAGTTATAACAGTATAAAAATTTTAGTATTATAGTTTGTTCCACAGCTATTGATTTCTTTTGCTTTTCTTTACTTTTTTTCTATAGAGACATTTTTTAGAGTAAAGGAAAAGAAGCAAAAAAAAAAAAACTAAAAAAAAAAAAAAAAGATTAGACAAGAATAGTTTATAGTTAGTCCACCTGTAGAAACTGTGTTACTAGTCCTCACTACTGTGCTCTTGAAAATGAATTTACACATACAAAAAAAATCAGAGTAGCCTGAGCTTTGATAGGACACTGTTTGATAACCACTTCAGTATTTTTCAGTGGTGTGTGGATCACTAAAAACACAGTAGTCTAATTTCCTCATTGTACAGATGAGGAAACTGAGCCTTGCCATACTAAAACTCAGGGTTCCTGATAACGCTAATCCTTCTTCCAGTATACCATAGTGTCTCCTGGGTTATATTAAGAATATTTTGATATATAAAAGAAAGAAATCTTTTCTAAGCTTTTCTGAAAAGAAGCAGACTTCAATTCCAATTGGGAAGAAAACATGGAGTTATCAGAGGGAAACAAATATGGAAATGATCTGTCATGTTCAAGGTGCCCCAATGGGATAAACCAGTGTAATGGACATTAAGGAGACTTAGTGCCCATCTTCATTTCCCTTTGTTTATCCAATGCGTAGGACATCCCTAGCATTTTGCAAAGTCTAAGTAAATAATATGAATTAACAGATGTTTGTAAATTTCATTTTGTCCAAACTGAATTAGGAAGAAAATTCCTGATCTCTTGGCACGTGCTCTACAGGAGAATAGGCTCCTTAAGTTTAGCCCAGCAGTTTAGGTAACTGTTTAGTTTATATACTTTTACTTACTGGGTACTGTATTGGATAAGAAGGTCGTATCAAAAAGATAAACCAAAAATACTTGTAATGTGTATCAGGGAGATTTAGATGTGGATCTGAATAAGAAGAGAGAGAATAGTGAATCCTGTAAGAGATGAATGAATGGAGGTATTGTGAGCTTGGAACAGGGAAGCCATCAGGAGGAGGTGGCAGTTAGAAAACTGTTTTCCCCTCATAGGGGAAAGGAGCTCCTGGCAAAGGAAGCCCTGAAGAGGCGCATCAGGGAGTATCAGTAAGTCTAGAGATAAAAGAGAATCAGAAGAGAATTAATTCAACCATTCCATATTAATGAGTTTAATGACAGAGAGAATAAGGTCAGGATATTTCTAAAGGACCAGCAAGTTCCTTTTGGTTTCACTATTACCTTGAACAGGTTCATATTTTCTATAGCATTTGCATAAAAGTATATACTTTCAAAAATTAAAAACTGAATTTTTTTTTTTTTTTTTTTTTTTGCCAATTAGGAGGTACAGGCTGACTTCCGTTCCACGTCTGTATTCTATGGTGGTGGAGTCTGGCCTTGTGGTGCACCATCACAGAAGTAGTGTACATTATACCCCACCCTCCCTCTTGTGCGTCTCCATTGTCAACTATCACACTCCTCGTAGCCTTTGTATAGCCATAGTTTAGTTCTCACTCTTTCTGCTTCTGAGTTAGGGCAGTGGCTTCACAGTTCACTGTGAAAGTGAAGTCCCTGTTCACTTAGGGCAATGGCTTCTAGTTCTATCCAAGTTGCTGCAAAAAACACTATTTCATTCTTGTTTATGTCCAAGTAGCACTCTATGGTATACATTTTCTTTATCCACTCTTCAGTTGATGAGACCTTAGGTTGATGCCCTGTCTTTACAATTGATAAGTTGTGTTGTAATGAATATATGACTGCAGATATCTTTTCGATATACAGTAGAACCTCTGTATGTTGACCACCAAGAGACTGTAATAAACTAGCCAACATATGGAGGTGGTCAACACAAGGAACTAGGTTTCCTGCACTGATACGTACATGGGCTTTACCTTATACTTTTTTTTTGAGACAGAGTCTCACTGTGTTGCCCTTGGTAGAGTGCTGTGTCATCACAGCTCACAACTTCAAACTCTTGGGCTTAAGAGGTTCTCTTGCCTCAGCCACCCAAGTAGCTGGGACTATAGGCACCTACCACAATGCCCCCCTATTTTTTTGTTATTGTTGTCATTGTTGTTTAGTAGGCCCTGGCAGGGTTTGAACCCACCAGCCCCAGTGCATGTGGCTCGTGTCCTAACCATTGAGTTACGGACACCGAGCCCTCTTGTTCAGCTTTTATTAGAGTATATCATATGAAATCATACATTATCAAAACACAGTAAAAATCACATATAATCAATATATGTATTGTTTCCTCATGGTTTAATCATTCTATCTGAAAAAGGAGTCAATCTTATTCTGTTTCTTATTCCTATTACAAAGCTAAGTGGAGAAAGCACTTTTGGCTAAACCACTCAGCATACCTGGGCATTTTTTCATAGCAGATGATTTCAGTTGAATTATCAGATGCCTGAGATCCCTTCCTTTTGGAGTCTGCAATTTCTGTGTCATCCTCACCTACTTTCTCCACTTCATTAGCTGCTTCATGCACTTCTACACTGGTCTACAACATCACCTGGAAAATTGCTTAGCTGGGCATCATGGCAGGTGCCTGTAGTCTCAGCTACTCAAGAGGCTGAGGCAAGAGGATGCCTTGGCCCAGGATTTTGAGGTTGCTGTGACCTATGACACCATGGCACTTTAGGGTGACAGAGTGAGACTAACCTCCCCCCGCACCAAAACCCAGTTAGATTATTAGACACTTTGTCTATTCATAACATAGTTTCAGATCCAGGCCTTAAACACAGACCACAGGGGTTCTGGAATGTAGCCGTAGGACAGCAACATAAGCCCAAGTTTCCTGTGAAGTTCCACATCTCACTTTGAAGATTCATGCAGTTTTTGTATTCTATTCCATAATATATCTGCAGGTAAAATCAAATCCCCAGAAACACAAGCAGTGTGAGACCCAGCACCTGACAGATCTCAGGCTTCTGCTCCTGGGAAGCATACGCTCCAGTCACATAAACTCAGAAGACTTCCTGTCTTTTGCAAAGTTTATTCTTAGGAGGTGATGGGCCTCATTCTTCAGTGTTTCCCAGCCAAAGCCTATTGCTTAAACGTGAGTACAAGGGGGTGATGCCTGTGGCTCAAAGGAGTAGGACGCTGGCCCCATATGCTGGAGGTGGCAGGTTCAAACCCAGCCCTGGCCAAAAACTGCCAACCCCCCCCCCCCAAAACAAACAAACAAACAAACAAACAAAAAACGTGAGTACAAGATAATCACAGATAAAAAAGTTGGATTTTTGGAGCAAGATATGAATGGTTAGAAGAATAGCTATTCTGGAGAAATGTCTCAAGGACCAGCAAAGTGAGGGGTGTGCAGAGGTGAGAGAATGGGGGGATGTGAGGGTTGGGAGCAGTCACCAGAGTGTTCTCGCCTCCCCAGCACTGCGGCTCCCCCGGCATCTCTGGGCGTCAACTTAACGGCCCGTCTTACACTGTGTTGCTCAGTGCTTATGCTGTAAAAGCTAAATTATACTCAATTTACTAAGAGAACGAAGTGTCTCAGACATTGTAGAATCATTCTTACAAATACCATTTTTGTTTTTGAGACAAAGTCTCATTTTATCGCCCTGGGTAGAGTGCCGTGGCGTCATAGCTCACAGCAACCTCAAACTCTTGGGTTCAAGTGATCCTTTTGCCTCAGTGTCTCAAGTAGCTGGGACTACAGGGACCCACCACGACACCTGGCTAGTTTTTTTGTTTGTTTCTTTGTTTTTTCTTTTTTTAGGAGATGGGGTCTCCCTCTGGGTCATGCTGTTCTCAAACTCCTGAGCTCAAGCAGTCTACCCCGCTTGGCCTCCCAGAATGCTAAAATTATAGGCAGGAGCCGCTGTGCCTGGCCTCAAATACTATTTTATAATGCTTCATCAGGCCCTTCAGTAAGCTTGTTACAGAAAACTTACTGTATATGTTTGTATGAGAGAGAGAAAAAGAAGAGAGAAACAATGAGAATATGAGTGGACAATGTGCAACTTCAACTAGAGGGAGTATAGCCCCGTGGCTTGGATCTGAGTTGATTTAAAAAAAAAAAAAAAAAAAAAAAAATTTCTGTAAATACTGTTTTCCAATTCTTTTTTGGTGTCCTGTATACACACTTTTATGAAAACTAGGTTGATTACAGTAGGGACAATTGGAATTTTTATTTTTTATTTTTTAATATGAACAGTTAAAAATTGTGGTTACAGAAAACCCATCTTGTGAGTGATTGAGTTTCAAGAGTAAATTAAATTGGATCCTACTAAGTGGGGAGCCAGAAAGCATTAAACCTTTTTTCTGGACATTTTCATTAATAACAGAGCTGTTCATAGTAGCTGGGCACATAGAAACTGTCACTTAAGAAGCATTTCTTCATTACAAAGCCACAAGTTTATCCCTCTTGAGTTTTTCTGCTCTCCCCTTTTAATGCAAGCATTAATATCTTTAATAGAAGTAGTGAAAATTATGAATATGTTCTCATTTTAAATACAAGATATAGGGAATCCTTCTTTGCTTTGATCTCATAACTGATATTAAATACTGACCCACAAATGTATGCAAACATAAATACTGTATTAAAATTTCCTTTGGTGTGCAAATCAATCCTTAAAATATCATGGTTATTGCTGGATTCTTACAAATGTTTACCAAGAACTGAAATGTTCATATATATACCTATGTAACCTAAGGTAATTAGGAGCACTGATTTATAAAGCTGAATACCCAGAGCTTTTATTTTATCCTTTGTAAAGGTCACTCTGTATAGCATATATGGTAATCTTGATCCATAAATAGTTTTCTAATTCCTTAAATGTAAACAACTAGAGAGGGACATGTTGTGTTACCATAGTTGCAAGGGGGCTGTTGTTCACAATTACTCTTTTAAATCTTCAGTAGCAAAGTGATTTTCACAATGTTTTGCAAATGCAAGTTAGAATGAAACTTTCTGAAATAAGTCTTTCTCAAATGGAAATTTTCAACATAGGAGCTCTACAAAGGATGATTATTTTGTAGGCCAAAGAGAATGTGTTAATGACTAAGAAGCAGATTCTAATTGAAAGAGTAATGGAAGACACAAGACTTCTATCATGACCCCAACTGGGATCACACTCTTCCTTGAGAAAGCAATTTAACAGCAGCTCTGAGCTTCAGTGTTCCCATCTGTTAAATGGAGGTTATTAAGAACACCTCCTGTTTGAAGATAAACAAATAGGGAAGTTAAAAGAAAAAGTAATGAGATCTTTGAAGGAGAAGAAAGAGCCTTATGTTAATTTGGAGAATTTTTTTCTTTGTGTAAAGTTTACTGACAAATGTTAATTAGACACATCATTCAGAAATTTATTTTTAATGATTATGAGACTCAGTTATGAACTTTCATACCAAAGAGTCTAACCATTTGGTTGGTGTGATACAGCCAGTTCTAAGCACACGGATCATGATTTTTGTTTGTTTGTTTGGAGAGTCCTCTAGTATATCTAGCTTATTGAATTCACCAGGCAATTCTGTGCTAGGTATAAAGGATACAAAGATAAAAAGACATCAGAGATAAACAAGTTGCCTCCATGCTGCTGGTAGTCTAATAAGGCCAAGAGGCATATGAGAGAGAGAGTTATAAGCCATGTGGTAAGTCATGAAGACAAATTGCAATGAGGATGAACAGGTGGGGACCTCAGGTTAAGCGATTGCCTCTTTCATCCTTTCCTAATGGTGTTTAACACCTTTCTGATGGCAGGACTTTGCATCACTGTAAATCACTATGCCAAAAGTAAGAACATAGTTTGACACACAATTTAAAAGTCGGGCTGAATCAGTTAAAATTTAGATGAAATCAGTGGTGAAAAAAAGGTACAGACCTATCTTGGGGGTATTCTGGGTTTGGATCCACACTGTCTCAGTAAGGCAGATATTGCAGTAAAGCAAATCATCACCCAATTGCCTGGTTTCCTAAGGCATATAAAACTCATGTTTACAGTATACTGCTGTCTGCTAAGTGGGCTACAGCATTGTGTCTAAAAAAAGTACATATCTTAACTAAATACTACTTCGTTGCTAAAAAAAAAATGCCAATGCTCATCTGAGCCTTCAAGGAGTCCTGGGTTTTGCTTGCGGAGGGTCTTGCCTCGGTGTCGATGGCTGCTGACTCCTGATGGTGCTGATCTCTGAAGGTGAGAGTGTTTGTTCAAATAAAACAGATGAAGTTTGCTGTGCTGACTGACTTTCCCTTTCACTGAATATTTCTCTGCAGCCTGTGATGCTGTGTGATAGCACACTAAAATTTTACCCACAGTAAAATTTCTTCCAAAATTGGAATCAATCCTCTCAAGCCCTGCCACTGATTTATCAACTAAGTTTATTCCAAACCTTTTGTTGTCATGCCAACAACTTTCACAGCAGCTTACCCAGGAGTGGATTCCATCTCAAGAAACCACTTTCTTTGCACATCCACAAGAAGCAAAATTGAAAAATCAGTTCAATTTCGATCATGAGATTGCAGCAATTCAGTCCCATCTTCAGGCACCATTTCTAGGTCTGTTTCTTTTGCTGTTTTTACTATATTTGTAGTTACTTCTTCCCCTAAAGTCTTGAACCCCTCAAAGTCGTGTATGGCAGTTGAATCCACTTCTTACCAACTGCTGTTAATGTCAATATTTTGAACACCTCCCACTAATAATGAACGTTCTTAATGACACCTGGAATGGTTAGTCATTTCCAAAAGTAATTTACTTTGCCCAGATTCATCAGAGAAATCACCATCTGTGGTACCTATATTCTTAGGAAATACATTTCTTAGATAGTAAAACTTGTCAAAATGACTTCTTGGTCCCAGAGCTGCAGAATGGGTGTTATATGAACAGCCGTGAAGACAACTTTAATCTCCTTGTACATCTCTGTCAGAGCTCTCAGTGACTAGATGCATTTTCAGTGCGTTTGAAAGGAATCTTTTTGATGAGCAATAGTTCTTAACAGTGGACCCCAAACATTTAGTAAACCGTGCTGTAAGCAGATATGCTGTCATCTGGGCTTTGTTCTATCTGAAGAGTGCAGCCAGAGTAGAGTCGGCATCATTCTTAATGGTCTTCAGATTGTTGTCATGGTAAATGAGCATTGACTTGAACTTAGAGCCACCAGCTTCATCATCAGCCCATAAGAAAAGATAATCTTTCCAAGCTTTAAAGCCAGGCACTGACTTCTCCTATCTAGCTAGGAGAGTCTGAGATGGCATCTTCTTCCAATAGAAGACATTTCATCTACTAATGCATTACAATCTTGTGTTTAGTGCAGCCACCACCATCAGTGATCTTGGCTGAATCTTCTGGGTAACTTGCTGCAGCTTCTCCGTCAGCACCTTCTGCCTTACCTTGCACTCTCACCTTATGAAGATGGCTGCTTCATTAAACATCAACAAACTTCTGCAAGCTTCACACTTTTCTTCTGCAGCTTCCACACCTCTCTCATCCTTTATAGAAATGGAGAGAGTGACTTGCTGTGGTTAAGCTTTGACTTAAGAAAATGTTATCTCTTCTTTGGTCTTCTATTCAAACCACAAAAACTGGATATCAGCAACCAGGCTGTTTCAGTGTCTTATTATTCCTATCGTTCATGTGTTCACTGGAGTAGCCCTTGTGTGTTTGGTGCAAGAGGCCTAGCATTTGACCTGTGTGCGTTGTTGAGATGTCTTTCTTATTGAGCTTAATCATTTCCAGCTGTTGACTAAAAGTGAAAGACACACAAATTTTCCTTTTCTTTCACTTGAACACTTCAGAGACCATTAGAGGGTTACTAAATGGCCTAATTTCAGTTATGTTGCATCTCTGGGGATGAGCCAAAGGGGAGGGGGAGAGAGGAAAAGGTCAGTCGGTGAAGGAGTCAGAAAACACACAACTGCTGTTGATCAAGTTTGCCATCACATTATGAGTACAGTTCATGGCACCTGAGAACAATTACCAAAATAACATCAAAGGTCACCGACCCCCACAAAAGATATAATAAGGTTTGAAATATGCAAGAATTACCAAAATAGGATACAGAGGAACAAAGGGAACACGTGGTGTTGGAAAAATGGCGCCGATAAGAAAGTGAATATCACAATAAAATGTGTCACATAAATTTGTCTATTTCTCTGGGTTTTCCAGGCAGAGTTGCCACAAAACTTCAAATCAGTTAAAACGCTAGCTGCATCTGCAGAGTGCAGTGCAGTGAGGCACAGTGAATCAAGGTATGCCTGCAGTGTCTTTTGAAAACCCACCTGCTAAATATTTTTCCTTTTCGCATTTTCCCTCTGACAAAAACCCTGTGAAACAAGGAACATAATCTGACTTCTCAGAGATGAGGAAACCTGGGCTCAGAGCAGTACAGTAACTTTCCCAACGTTGGCTGTCTAATACTTTGTATGGCCTGGATTGTTTTTTTGTTTTGTTTTTTTTTCTTTGTTTTTTTTTAAATCAGGCATTTAGACAGCCTCAGTCAGTGCCAGGCACTATCACAAATGCTCTGTAAACATGTAATCATCAGAGGTCTGCCTTAGAGTCCTGCTCAAATCTCAGGATCTTTCTAGCGTGTGTGTGTGTGTGTGTGTGTGTGTGTGTGTATGTATGTGAAGATGTAACTGGCAACGTGAACATTTTAACATACTTACAGATTAGCTGAATTAAGTCAATCTTGGTTATGTCCTCCAAAGCCATATGGGTGATGCTCTCAAGCTGTTGACAAATAGGGGGATTGATTACCTGAAAATTCTTGCATTCCACACTTCGGGAATACAGAGATGAGGACAGTGTTCCTGCCCTATAGGGCTCAGTAGAAGAAACACGAAAGGACTTACTTAAAACAGTTTGCAGGAAAGCAATAAATACTCTTGGCATGGACAAGCAAATACCTAATCCAGAATTTTCAGGCCACTCAGTTAATTATGATTTTTAAAAGTGGGAATACTAATTGATACTGTTTGCACTTTATCTTAATAATTTGCTCATATGTATTTCATTTGCACTGTAAATGAAACTTTTTTATATATTTATGTGAAATACAAGAGTCCTGTGTTTATTGAATCTTCTCCGTGAATCCAAAGCACTTCCATACACATCAAATTACTTATCATCAGAGCAGAATACCAAGGAGTGATTGAAATCCTATCTTCTTTTAAAATTAAAGGCGACTTATAAAGAGCTGAAAGAAAGCAATGGTTTTCTAATTTGTTGTGAAGGTTGTTTCAACATTTGTTGCAAAGCCTTAAAAGCCTTCCTGTAGTTTAATTCATTTCACACCATCTTTTCGAATTAAGGGACTTTACAAAAGAGATTAATTTTCCTTTTAACACTTGAAAATTTTTATATATCTCTAGATAAACATAAATACACTTTCCCTAGTGTTTATTTTTCTTTACTTTTTTCTTTTCATGGAAAATGAAGATAACCATCATCTTCATAATGACTTTTTACCATTAACCGGAGAGACAAGTTGATATTGTGTATCACATTTCACAATTAAGTGTACACCCTTATGTGGGTCAGAGGACAGATCTTTTGCCATTTTTCTCTATACTGTATTAAAAATTAAGTCTTCTATTTCTTTTCTCTGATAGCCTTATAATACATTGCTTCAAAATCAGTTTTTCTACCACTTTATGCTTAATTAGCATCCGGAAAATGCATATATTTTATTGAGACTCATTGTATATTTTTCCACTGATCAGATGCAGTCTTTTTATTTCTATGATTTTATAGCTATTAGCTTACTACCCTTTGAATTTATTTATTTTTTATTTTTTTGAGACAGAGTCTCACTCTGTCACCCGTGTAGAGTACTATGGCATCATAGCTCACAGCAACCTCCAACTCTTGGGCTCAAGCAGTTCTCTTGCCTCAGTCTCCCAAGTAGCTGGGACTACAGGCACCCACCATAATGCTTGGCTGCTTTTAGAGATGGGGGTCTCACTCTGGCTCAGGCTGGTCTCGAACCTGTGAGCTCAGGCAATCCACCCGCCTGGGATTACAGGCATGAGCCACCACACCTGGCCTTACCCTTTGAATTTTTGACTTAATAAATGTGAAGAGCAGTTTTGTCCATAAATTTAAATCTCAAAACTCTTCACCTTGTATAGATTCATTTCTACATTAATGTAAGATAAACATCTCTGCAGACTTCTCTAATTACTTAAGTTTGTTGTTATTATTCTTTTTTGGATTTTCCCATGAGGAATAAGCAATTTTCTGAGTTCTCTTAGTGATATATCTTATTCTGCTACACAGTATCTTTCTTACCTAATATCTAGTTTCTTACTTTTTTGTTATTGAGATTTTTTTTTTTATATATAGACTGTACTTTGATGATGCTCTTAAGTGCTTTGACTCACAATGGTTGATCTGCTGTTATTGCTGTTAAACTATCAGAAGTATATCAACCACAATTGTGCTTGTCATTCTCTATTCGTTGGTGGATGGTAAAAGGTCAGGTTCAACATTAAAAATGTCTGCAACTAGAACAGAGTTGCACTCTGGTGAATGTGGAATCACTGAACTCTGTCTGGCTCTTCCTTTCTCTCTGACCTTTTCTACACTGCTTACCTCATTTCACCGTGTTCCAACTGCAGTGACTGTCCTTCCTGGTCCCTCTCCCTGGCAGCCTCAGTCCTGCCTGAGAGCGTTTGTCCTAGACATTCCCACAGACTGAAACTCCCAGATCTTTTCAAGGTCTGCTCCTCCCTGATAATCACATTTTGGCTTAAGTGTCAGCTCCTTAATAATACTCCCCTTGCAAATCATCAAGAACAGAAGGACCACAAGCTTTTAATAACGTGCCAAGGAAGAGATAGTGCATTTAAGAAAAGGAAATTAAAAACTTTTGCAGTTGCATGAATGGATTTTCACAATTACAAGACTAGAGGGCATACACAGTTAGGAACAGCAGTCAGCTCTGCTGAGCAGCAGTGCGTACGGACGCTCCCGTGGCACACAGCCTGTGCTGGTGAGTCAAATTAGGATGAGTCAAATTAGGATGCTCATAGAGTCAGGCACTGTCTTTCTGCTCCTCCTCATATATTAGGGAAAAAATTCTCTCATAGCTCAGTAAGGATTGATGTTTGCAGATGTTCCTCTCATCAAATTATTGGGGCTGTTGGCATGTTGGAAGCAAACTTAGAGTCCGTGAAAGCAAACTGGGATGAAGGGTAAGGAAACGGGTGCCTCTCCTGAAGCAGGGTGCAGAGGTGAGAAGCCATAAGCAAAGGTGCAGTATGGATACATCTTAAAATAGGAGCCAGAGGAAAAAATTAAGATGGAGAATTAGATGTATAACACTGAATAATATGTGTAAAACTAAAACACATCAATCAAATTGCTGGGAATGTTTTGGACCAGTATATAATATATAATATAAAAACTTAACCAGTGGTACACTGAAAATAGTGCATGCTACCATTGAGATATGAATGTTAAACATTAATTCAAAATATACAAATATTTAAAAAGCCTTGTCCCTGCCTACTCTGCCCTAAGTAATTCTTCCAAGTCCGTTTCTATTGCATCAACCTTTCTCATCCTCTTCATAGCAGCTTTCACCATTCGGTATCTTTTCACATATTAGTGTGTTTGTTCATTAATGGGCTATCTCCACTCCTAGAAAGTCAGTTCCCCAGGACAGCGCCTCTGACTGGTCTGCTGCTGTACACGCATGCTCGTCCCTAGTAGCAGCTCCGAGTTCTGTCCGTCTGGTTCTGCTTTACATTAGCCTCTCAGCCTGAGATCTCATCTGTTGGTTTTTTGTTATCGAAATGTTCATAAATATTATTTTATGATGTTCCAAAGGCTTAGCGACTGCTAAATAGATTTCTGTTGTTTAAATAAAAGGAGGAGGGCAGAAAGAAAGAAGGAAGGTAGACGGGAGGAAGGAAAAAGAAAAGATAAAATTGAGGAAGGAAAGGGAAGGTGGAGAAGGAGGGAGAAAATATAAGTAGACGGAACAGAGCCCTTGTCTAGACCCCTCTAGTTTACTCCCCCCGCTCTCCGCTGGAGTAACACTCTATTTCATTATGCTCCTGAATTTAGCACACACCAAGTTTTACATGTGTCTCACCTTCCGTCACTTCTCCTTGCCTCTTATTCCCTCTTCCTCCATTTTTTTTTTGTTATTCTTAATTCTTACATGCTCTTTTCATCCCAGGGCCTATCTATTCTTCTTACATATGTCACATAGCCCTTCTCACAGAAGTTAGAAGTCAACATCTTACTTAAGAACCTAATAATAAGAATGCAAAATAATAATAACTAACATTTATGGAGCGTTTAATGTGAGCCACAGAGATGTACTTTACATATAGGAATTTAGTTCGTCTTCATAATAGCCCTATTATTTCCTCCATTTAAAGTGGGGACACGGGCTCAGAGGAAGGAAGTCTCTTGCTCAAGGTCATACAGCTGAGAAGCAGTAGAGCCAGCACTACTTTCTACCATCTCCCAACATAGAAAACAGATACTTACTAGTTGCAGACTGTCCACATTATTAGCAATGTTTTGCCCTTGTAGGAGTATAACCCTATCTTCTTTAATCTGAAAAATCCCATTTTAAGGAGGAAGCATGTAATTAGGTAAAACATAGATTATTCAGGTGGAGCCTGTTTGCATTAAGCCAGGCTGCAAACTTCAGCATAAATCTCAAGATGATCATCTTATTTTATTGGGCTGCCAAACTCAAAGTCATTAAAACACCTTCATTCATATTACAGGCTGTTACGTGTTTAATTCCTCTGGTAAGACACATCTCCGGTAATTCATGACCAGGAATGGGTTCTTATTATACTTTGATAAATAGAGTAGTGGAGGAGAAACTAATAAATGGAAAAGAAAATTCTTTCAGAGCATGTGGTGCCTTTTTAATTCCACCTTTTCACCTAAATTAACTTTCATATCATAATTCTGATTGCCCACTTATATTTACCCATTTGTCTGAACACTACTAAATCTGACTTTTATTGTTATTCCATTATCATGTTTGTAATGGTGTGATTTGTGCTGGGAAAACATCTGCCCAGTGTGAAGTAGACGTTTAAAGACCATGTAGGGAGGAGGGGATACTGTGAACTAGGAAAGGTGTTGGGTTGACCTGATTTGTGTGGCAGGCTGTAGCAGGCTTGCCTATGGTGGTGACAGTGTACAATTTTCCGAGGGAAGACAACTTTCCTTCTATGGTCTTTGTTTTGCATTGTCTCCCTTTCAGACTGTGTTGTAGAGATTCCAAATGGTTTAAGTCTATTCCTTGATTTTTTTTTTCCAATGCACCTCAAGACTTTCTGGGACCTGATGGAAGGAAGAACATTACACAGACAACTGTGGAATCTGAGCCAATTATTCTGTCATAAAATAGCCTTTCCTTTAAAAAAAAAAATTGCAGACTCTCAGCAGAGAGATAAAGTATAAAATGGCATGCTGTTAGGGATGTTTAACATTTTCCTTCTATTTAGTCAATGCTTTAACAAAAGCCCACATTCTGTGCGTCCATCCCATCCAGGTCAAATACTGCGGGATTTGGGAATTCAGGTCTATTAGGGCTCTAAGTCGATGTCAGAGTAATGCTCCTTAATGAGATCACTCGGCTTACAAATGACACTTTTGTTCTTGCTAGCTCATACCATACTTTTTGAAGATCATTGCATATAATTCCCCATACTATTTAACTACAGTGAGAGGTGAGGGAGGTGTGTGAATGGGGATCAGTTTAAAACCAAATATCTGAAGAAAGGCAAAGGTGAGTGTTGAAGCCTACAAATTACCATCCTGCGGGCTCCCAGGAATCTTAGTATCGTTCGGGAGTTCATTATTAATTGTAGAGAGAATAAAAAGGTTTCCATCCGAATTATTAGGTTTGAGATCTAAATTTCAGGCCTTCATTTCTTTTATCTTCAGCATATGGAATAGAGCTTGGATTTGGGAAGGGGACGGGTTGATCATGGCAGGTCTGAGTGTGTGTACAACTGCTTGGATTTTACGAGCAGAGACTTAGGAATCAGGCTGGGTTCAGACCTTGCTTTCTCATTTATAGCGTGTAAGATCTTATTTAACCTTTATAGGCCTCGGTGTTCTCATCAATAAAATGGGGATAATAACTCCTACGGTGTGGGATATTGTGAAGATTTAAAGGAGATACTATTGTGCAATAACATAATAGCTGCCACAAAATTAATTCTCATGAACTATTCTATATTGCTGTTACTACTCTGTTATTGTGGTTATCATTATTACTATATAAAATACTCTTTTCAATAATATGTAACACTTTTTGAAGCATATAGCACTCCAAAATAATGCCACCATCTTTTTGTGAGCTGCTGTTATTTATTGCATTTGTTTGTATAAAATGGTTTTTAAATAGACCTTTACAAAAGTCAGACATAATTTTCCCAGGAGAAAGAGAAGATACCTGTTTTCTCTTAAAAATCAATCCAATTTATTAATTCCGTGACCAAATCGGGCTGATTTTAATTTAACTTGGTCTTCCTACAAATATAAAAGCCCCAGTAATTTCATGAGGTTTGACTATAACTATCAACTTCCATATGTAGTGTTTGAGAGAATAAACAGCAGTAGTCTTTAATAATTAAAATTCTATTTTAAATACCTCAGTTTCTCCTCTCAGTAACTCACACACAAAGTCAGTTGAAACTACATGTTGACAGTGTGAATCCAAACTGAAAAATTGATCAGTCGTGTAGCACAAATGCCAAGAATACAGGTATTGATCTCTACTACAGAAAGCAGCAGGAACTCTCTTTCCTAATCAAATTAAAATGTAGTAACTAACATGAGAGATGAAGAAACAAAGTCTGACGGACTAGCTGTCCTTTGAAATAAATATAAGTAAACAGTGAATCTTTACAAAATCTGATTTTGCTGATTTTGTCCAGGACTTCCTGATGTGTGGAATACAAGGACTTTCTTTGTTGAGGTTGTGAAGGCCAGTCAATTTTCTTTGGCTGGTGTGCTTGTGAGAAGTTTTGTGGGATGCCCTGGGAAGAAAAAAGAGTAAGGTATATTATTGTGTATCCAAAGATTATTTTAGCTGTCCCTTGGCATATAGCTTGTCAGGAACTACTTGTTAAAATAAATATAATCACTAGAATTGATTGTGTAGATTATTTTTTGGTAGGAAAGTTTTTCTATAAAAATAAATACATCTTGGATTTTAAGAACTATTTTCTGTACTTTTTGTTTATGTTCATTTTTTAAACAGCTGCATACTCACTAGCTATGATTTTTTTGTACCCTGAGTTTTTGTCTCATATTTAGAACATTTGAACTTCTAAAATTAGTGATTTAAAAGCCACTCAATTTGAGTCTATCTGGTCATAAGAATTATGTAATTAATATTTCCAGGATGCTTTCTACACATATACCCAGTAAAGTTCTTACATTTTAAATTCTCAATAAATATTTAAAGTTTAGACTTTTATTTACATTTATGTCCCTTTTAAATTTACTGTTAGTTTCTTTTTTTTTTTTTTTTTTTTTTTGGCACTCTTTTAGGGCCCACTTTTTGAGAAACTCTAGGGTCATTTTAATTCAGTGAAATTATGTTTATCAGACACCATCCATCCTGGCACTGCCCTGGGCTCTGGTCTGGCTGTTCAGAGAGGTAGTTGCTAGGCCGTCCTGCCTCAGATCTCAGCCCGGGAGGCCTCTCTGGGCTGACTGTCTGCCTTTAAACATTCTCCCTTTAACTCAGGATGAGACTCACCAACTAAAGAAAAGAAGAGGATAATCTCAATTACATATATATATGTATTTATACATATATATGTACATATATATGTAATATGTAATTATATGTGTAATTATATATATGTGTAATTATATGTATATATGATATATGTAATTATACATATATATATGTGATGTTAGACTGTTAAATATAAATTAAGTTTCTTTTCCCACCTTGTGTCATATGTCATCATCAAAGTTCAAAAGTTAAGTGGAATGGGGACCTTTTTCTCATTTTCACTTAATATCCAGACACCACCCAAAACAAGGCCTTGAGGATAGGCATTTAATAAGTGGCTGTTCTGATTTTAAAGGCAAAGGATGCTCTCAGTAGCTTCATAAGCTTGTGATGAGAGAGAAGTATATCCATGAATTAAGAGTAGAAACAGTCAGCTGACATTTTAAAATGATTATTTGCAAATATTTGGGAATATTTTCAAAAGCAGCTTAGGTCTCACCATCACTTCTAGCTTCCGACACAGTGCAGAGGCACAGACCCACCCCCAGCACATTCCACATCACTGATCCCCTGCACCCCGGCCTCTGCAGCAAACTTAGATCTGTCAGATAAATTTAGCAGGATGGATGCTGCTTCTTATCCCTGCATTTTGACTATTTCTGAAAATCAAAGTTCAGTCCTTTTATGCTTTCTGTTCAAGACAGACCAGATGATTTCATTTTTCCCAAGAACATTTATACTGGCTTATGTTCTCTGGAAAATTAATATTTAATATCTGCTTCATCTGCATCATGCTTTTATCTTGCTCTGTATCTATCTACTGTTTAGTCAGTTGCTTTGATGAAAGTTTATTCTTGTCATGTTCCACCTCTATGATAAATAAATAGTAATTATGTGCCCAGTAGTTGTTTATCTCAATGTCTTCCTAAAATGTACCAAAATACTATTAAAAACAGCCTCCCACTATTCAACCTAATTAGTCATAAGAGTCACGTGCCTCCAAAAATGATCTCCATAGAGCTTTCACTATCAACAAAGTGCGGAGAACTTGTTTGACAGCCTCTTGCCTCACCTCCTCCTCCTGGTATTGTGAGCTCCTGAGGTTGGTTTTGTCTACACCTGCCAGTTCTTCACTGCTTGAATCAGAAAAAGCCAATTGGCTACCATATGTGTGTTATTCAGCCCAGGCTCTCTGCTTCTCGCACCTACACACCTACATTGTGAATATTTACCTTCTCTGTAGGCTCCCCACTGAGGACCAGCAAACAAGACCAAACCAATAACAAACACAAGAACACTACTAGTGTTCAACCTTTATTGAACATTTACCATTTGCTGTGCATGCGGTATGCATGTTCTTATTTAATGCACACAACAAACCTATGAGTAGGTGCTGTCATTATCTTTTTTTTTTTTTTTTGAGACAGAGTCTTGCTTTGTCATCCTCCGTAGAGTGCTATGGCATCACAGCTCACAGCAACCTCAAACTCTTGGGCTTAAGTGATTCTCTTGCCTCAGCCTTCCAAGTAGCTGGGACTACAGGCACCTGCCACAATGCCCAGCTATTTTTTTGTTGTAGTTATTGTTGTTTGGCAGGCCCGGGTCGGGTTCGAACCTGCCAACCCTGATGTATATAGCCAGCACTCTAGTCACTGAGCTACAGGTGCTGAGCCAATGCTGTCATTATCTCAACTTTACAAAGAAATTGAAGCATAAGGTAAGAGAGACTTACTCTGCCTTACAGAGATAGTAGGTACTAGAAAGAGGGTTGAATCCTACTCAGTTTTTCATTGTTTTTGTTGTTGTTTTGTTTTGTTTTTTGGGTTGGTTGGTTTTTCATTTGGCTGATACTCATATTTTTAACCACTACAATAACAGTCTTTTCTAAAAAGTGAAAATGATGGAAAATTAATATTTTGAGGGATAGAAGAGCTCTTAAACACTAGTAGTCCACAACCCTTTGAATTCATGCATGCATCTTAGCTTCCACAAGTGTTAACAATTACTCACTTAGTTGAGTAGCTACATGCAGAAGACCTCTCAGCTTAGGGGTTTAGGCTATGACTCACACTACCTAGATTTAGAACCTTCTACTTCTATTACATGGGCCTTTCTGCATTGTCTTAGTTAATAATAGTTCAGAGGCTTTTGTAAGGAATAAATCAGCCAGTATATATAAGTTGCTAAGGTCAGTATCTGACTCACAGTAAGAGCTCAGCTATTCTTACTGTTTCTTATATTTTTGAAGGAGAAAATACGTGTTACCCAAAAGGTATGATGAATTCAGTTAACACCTTTTAACTGAATGTGTATTTTTATTAATCACAGTCTTTCTCACACATTTTAAATAGCAAGACCTACATAGATATTATATAACAGAATTTATTTAGTGTCTCCATCAGCCACAACATGCATGTGGATTCTCCAGTCCTAACGGAGATGCCACAATCCCCCAAGAACCCATATCGTACAGGTTGGCGACCAGGGCTTTCTCATGCGACTCTCTCATTTTTCAGGTAAAAGAAGGACTTGAGGCCAGAGAGTTTACGTGAATTTACCAAGGGCGCATATCTAGAGAACAAAAACAAGTCTAAACCTCAAATTCCATGACTCCAATACAGCGATCTTCTTCCAATGATGCCCCCCAAAACTTCTTTCAAGATATGTCAGAGAAATATCTGAAACACAGTTGAAGATGTGACCTTAAAAGTATTTTACGCTCTCTGAATTTCTGTTATCCATATTTTTGCTGCTTTTCCTTGATGGGTAATAGAGAAACTTCCCTTCCCCTTCATATCTTCATATATAAGAGGCCAAAGAGAATTTCGAAAGATTCTGTATTCATCTACCGGCACCATTAAAGGTCATCTGATAGAGCAATGGTGCCCAACCTTTTGGACACCAGAGCTGGTTTCTTAGAAGATAATTTTCCCATGGACCAGGGGATGGGGAGTTGAGGATGGTTTCAGAATGATTTAAGCACATTATATTTATCATGCACTTTATTTCTATTGTGATTACATTGTAATATGTAATGAAATGATCACACAGCTTACCATAATGCAGAATCAGTGGGAGCCGTGAACTTCATTAGCTGCAACTAGACAGCCCTGTCTGGGATTGCTGGGAGACAGTGACACCCAAAGTGTGTTGCACATGTCCAGTCAACCCTGTAATCGCACCATGTTTGCCATCACTACAGAAAACCCTGCTTTACAAAGATAAGATATTGGAAATGGAGAGCAGGCTATTTGGCACTTATGTGGCAATATTGGGATGTTCTGCCTTACTTTAATCCAGAATGTCTAGAGATGTGAGGTTGTCTCCAACATAACTTGTCAGGGCCATCACTTGTAATCTTAAACAGCTGACCATCTTCTAGCATAGTCACTTCATCTACCTTATTCACAAACCGGACAGGGATCCATTCCTTCCCTGTTCAGGAGTCTTTTGTGGTTGGGAAGTAATGCTCAAAACTCTTTTGAAAGCTGGAAGTAAGAAAACCCCAGCTCAGTCTCTTTCAAATTCTCTGCTCACGTTCACTCGCCACCCCTCGTAATTCCAGTTTGGCTTTGTATGAAGCCACTTTATCTGCCAACCTGAACCCAGTTGTCATTCTCCTCTGAAGTGACAAATAGAGTTTGTTGAGCAGGTTGAATATTTCACATGAGTAAACAAATTTGTGACCCATTCATGACCCATTCTGTGTCACTGAAATGTGCCACCAGTGGTCACTATTTCTCTAAAACAAATCCCTAGAGTGGTTCTCATAACTCAGAAACTCTGGCGGGTGATCGGCCTTTAGAAAGCTATCTCATTTGTACATGAGCTCTCCTCAGAGTTGCATGAACACACGTGAGTTAAGGGCACACTCTTTAAACTGGTTAATAACATGCCACAAAACAGTGTTTAGTTCAGGTGACATTTTTTGGCAAGCCAGAATTTCCCCATGGATGACACAGTGCATAGACTCACATTCAGAAACAACTTCTTTACCCAAGCACTGAACCCAGCAAGCTGTCCAGTCATGGCCGCGGCTCAGGCCAAGCACACACCAACACAGAATGATCAGTTCAGTTTTCACGCTAGGTAATAGTCAAAGACTTGAACAGCTGTGCACCTGTTGTGTTGATTGGCAACAGAAATACACATGACACATCCTCATACACATCCTGCTGACAAATTATTGCACCAAAACAAGCATTGTTGCCTTGTTGTCAACATCAGTAGACTTGTCAACCTGGATTATGTGCCATGGTGACTCATTAATCCTCTTCTAAGAATTGTGCCTCAATATCCTCTGATGTTTCATCAGTTTGTCTAGTTAGGGAGCCAGCCAGAAGAGGAACATGTGCCACTTTTTTTTTTTTATTATTTATTTTATTTTTTTTATTATAGATAAAAATATGCACCATAGATGTGGCCCAACCCATCACCCTCCCTCCACCCAAACCTCCCCCCTCCCTTCCCCTTCCTTGCTCCTTTCCTCATAGTCTTGTGGTATAGTTGGGTTATAGCCTTCATGTGAAAGCT
>CAUYPK010162602.1:0-19102 GCA_963574355.1 Loris lydekkerianus | reverse complement strand
CAATAGATGCAGAAAAAGCATTTGATAAAATCCAGCATCCTTTTCTAATTAGAACACTGAAGAGAATAGGCATAGGTGGCACATTTCTAAAACTGATTGAAGCTATCTATGACAAACCCACAGCTAATATTTTACTGAATGGAGTAAAACAGAAAGCTTTTCTTCTTAGAACTGGAACCAGACAAGGTTGTCCTCTGTCACCTTTATTATTCAACATAGTGCTGGAAGTTCCAGCCAATACAATTAGGCAAGACAGGGAAATTAAGGGAATCCAAATGGGAGCAGAGGAGGTCAAACTCTCCCTCTTTGCTGACGACATGATCTTATACTTAGAGAATCCCAAAGACTCAACCACTCTAGGAGTTTGATGACTCCTAGAAGTCATCAAAAAATACAGTAATGTTTCAGGATATAAAATCAATGTCCACAAGTCAGTAGCCTTCGTATACGCCAATAACGGTCAAGATGAAAAGCTAATGGGCATCTACCCAGAAGGAAAAAAATCCTTTTATCATAAGGACACCTGTACTAGTAGACTGTTTATTGCAGCCCAAATTACAATTGCCAAAATGTGGAAACAGCCTAAATGCCCACCAACCCAGGAATGGATTAAGAAGCTGTGGTATATGTATACCATGGAATACTATTCAGCTATTAAAAAAAAAATGGAGACTTTACATCCTTCATATTAACCTGGATGGAAGTGGAAGACATTATTCTTAGTAAAGCATCACAAGAATGGAGAAACATGAATCCTATGTACTCAATTTTGATATGAGGAATTAATGACAATTAAGGCTGTGGAGGGGGCAGGAAAAGCAGAAAGAGGGACATAGGGAGGGCGGTGGGGCCTTGGTGTGTGTCACACTTTCTGGGGGCAAGACATGATTGCAAGAGGGACTTTACCTAACAATTGCAATCAGTGTAACTTGGCTTATTGTACCCTCAATGAATCCCCAACAATTAAAACAAACAAACAAACAAATAAAACCAAAGTAACTAAAAAAACAAACAAAAGAAACAAAAAACCCCCCAAAAGAATCCCGCTTATTCCTTATTAGATATACGCAAAAGGATTAATCTATAATGTAAGTATTATCTCCATTACAAATTACTATCTGTCATAACTTTGAAGCTTTGATATTCTCATGGAATAATAAGCCTCCTATATCCCAGGGGTATTAGTAGTGTTATTTATGCCAATTTTGTGGTAAGTGCAAGTAATAATGGTTCTGCTGTTTAAGAGCTTATAATCAAATTGAAGTCAAAAGATATGGACTAAAATAGAGATCTGTCTTGAATATAGTTATTATAAAATCATATGGTATTAAGTGCCGTATGAATTGAATAAAGGAAATCAATAAAAATGACAAAAATAACTATACTCTTGGCATGTGGGAAGCTTATTATCCATTGAGATTGGTCAATGTTTTCTAACATATAATTGATCTGGCACATGCAAAGGATTAACTGACAATACAAAATCAGGAATAAAGACCTAGATTAATTATTTTGTTACTGGGGCATATAGCATTAGTTCGCTAAATAAAAGAAATGCCTGACTGGAGGCAGTGGCTCATGCCTATACTCCTAGCACTTTGGGAGGCCAAGATGGGAGATTTCTTAAGGCCAGGAGTTTGAGACTGGCCTCAACTACATAGTAAAAACCCATTTTTACAGCATGAATGTGGTCACATGTAACTGTAGTCCCAGCTAGCTGAAGTAAGATGATTTTTTGAACCCAGGAGACTGAAGCTATAGTGAGGTATGATGATACTCTAGTCTGGGGCAACAGAGATCTTGTCTCAAAAAAAAAAAAGCCTGAATTCTTAAAGTCAAGCAAAAACAAGGAAATTTTACCTAACATACAATTTCTAAATAAATATATATCCTGCATATTATGTGTATTGTTACTTAAAATTTGTATTAGTTACTGAAAACATATTCACTGTTTACACTGAGTTTTGTATTTTACAACTGCATTTTCCTCTGAGAAATAAATTGCACTATAGCATTATGAGTAACCTAATAAAATGAAAAATAATTAAAATATATATTAGGTAGTTAAGCAAATTTTCTCTTATTTTGTTTTACTCATAAATTATTTTCTCAAACAATAATTTACTATATTGAGACAATCAAGATTTGTAAGCAAAATTTTTTTTTAGACAGAGTTTCAAGCTGTCGCCCTACATAGAGTGCCGTCACAGCACATGGCAACCTCAAACTCTTGGGCTTAAGTGATTCTCTTGCCTCAGCCTTCCAAGTAGCTAGGACTACAGGTGCCTGCCACAACGCTTGGCTATTTTGTGGTTGTTGTTGCAGTGGTCATTGTTGTTTTAGCTGGCCGGGGGTGGGTTTGAACCTGCCACCCTCAGCGTTACTGAGCTACAGGTACTGCCCACATAAGCAAATTTTTACACTTTGGTTTATAGTTTTAATTTTTTTGTTTTTATTTTTTGTTGCAGTTTGGCAGGGGCCAGGTTGGAATCCGGCACCCTCGGTATATGGGGCCAGTGCCCTACTCACTGAGCCACAGGTGCCGCCCCAACAGTTTTAATTTTTAAAGAGGGAAAAACTCTACCTTAGCAGTGAACACAGCTTGTCTTGCCTCAGGTATCATATAAAGCTGCTGAATAGTGGAAGCCAAATAACAAGTAGCTCCAAGGTTAGTCAGGCCAACAAATCTACATTCAGCACGGACATCCTCATGAGGCCAATAGTCCCATTTGTAAGGTGCATGGGCTGCTGGAGAAAGAGGGAGGAAAAGACATACCCCACAAACAAAGTATTAAACATAATATATTGTGCTTTTATTAACAGCTTTTAACTCTATTAGTTATCTAGTTAGTATATACAGATTATACATAATTTTCGAAATTAGGTAAGAACACATACTAAAACTAATTACATATTCAAACTAATTCATTCTCTAAAATTTCAAAGGACTATCAAAATTTGGTACTTAATTATTTTACAAAAAATGTTTGTAAATACATTACAAACATTGAATGGAAAGAATAATGCTTACACTGCATGTGTTGTGCCATAACCCAGTTATGTATTAGCCTGTAGTTCTCAACAGATCCCTTTACCATCTCAACTAACAAATCATAAGCAGCAGCTCTTGAAGAATGTGATTTGCACTTTGGCTGTTGTCGATCTTTTAAATTTGGCAACAAAAACAGGAGATTGAAGACATCTCTTAAAAATTCCTGGGGTAGGAAAAGAGAAAGTATGTTATCTCTACTTGGATAGTAATTACATTCCACATATAACAAATGGCATAAAGAGTCAAGTGGATTATATCATTAACTACAATTTAATAAAGACTATTTAAAAGCTTACAGCATCACCACATACCATCATTCATTCTCTTACAGAATAGTGGAGTAGAGACCATCTTTTACTCCTCTCTTCCTCTTGATTAGATTCTCCATGTACAATGTTATTCTTTTCCACTCCATGTAGTAATCAAGTTTTTAAGGCCTCATTACTCCCTTGCTTCACTGCCAACAAGTCCTATGCCTCTGCATTTACTTAACTTCCTCTTAATTTCACTCCACTAATAGCAGCAACAGGAAGAGTAACAGAAGCAACAACTTACTCATATCACAGAATTACTATGTGCCAGGCACTGTTGAAAGGCCCCCCCAAAAAAGGCAAGAAAAGTTAAGAACCTTAACAGAAAGGCTGGGTACAGTGATTCATGCTTACAATCTTAGCACTCTGTGAGGCCAAGGTGGGGAGATTGCTTGAGTTCACAAGTTTAAGACCAGCCTGAGCAAAAGCAAGACCCTGTCTCTAAAAATAGCCGGGCGTTGTGGCAGGTACCTGTAAATCTGACCTATGTGAGAGGCTTTACTCAATCTCCCTGAGAAAGTGGGTGCTAGATTATCTTTTCCTCTTAACTCATTTTTAATTGGCCCATTGCTACCTTACCAAGTTATCTCCCTCATATATCCCAAATATTATAATTATTTTTTTTAGAGATAGAGTCTTACTTTGTCACCCTCGGTAGAGGGCCATGGCCTCACAGCTCACAGCAACCTCCAGCTCTTGGGCTTAGGCGCTTCTCTTGTCTTCCAAGTAGCTGGGACTACAGGCGCCCGCCACAACGCCCGGCTATTTATTTTTGTTGCAGTTTGGCCAGGGCCAGGTTTAAACCCACCACCCTCGGTACATGGGGCTGGTGCACCACCCAATACCCAATATTATTATAGTACATTGCTCTGGAGTATAAAACCTCTGGAATACTGTATAGAAAAGAGGTAACACACTAAGATGAAGACTCTGGTCCTATTAGAAAGGCTAGATTGTAAGGCTGGCCTTTGGTTGTAGTCTGGAAACTGCACCGGTAAATAGTTCCCTATGATGATAAAAAGCTTTCCCTAAGTGATAAAAATGGCACTGACTCACCATGCCTAACTGTAGCTGATTTATGCAGAGCACCAGTTTAACTTTTCAGAGTATAAATTTTACTGCCTGTGGTCAGTGCCTACAAGACTCACCTGTAATAAAACCCAAGACTCCTACAGCTTCCCTGGTAGACATGTCACACATGTTGCCACACTTAGCAATAATGAAATTAAGAATGACCTGTGCAACTCTACAGACAGATTATTGGAAGGCTACACCTGGTTTCCTCTAGACCAGTGTTTTTCAACCTTTTAAATCTCATGGCACACTTGAACCTATAGCTAAACTTCAGTGGCACACTTAAATTATGTTGATAAAAAAAAAAAAGTAAAAAATAAAAATAAAAAGAATATACTTACTGTGCTATGAACTTTTTAATTAATTATCTTTAGAAATTTTCATGACAATTCCTAATAAGATCCTCTCACAGAATACAGTGTACTATAGAATACTGGTTGAAAAAATCACTGCTCTGGACTTTGCCCGAGAAGTCTTTTTCTTCTATTGATTTTATATCATTTCACTATAATAAACCTTATCCATGGATGTAACTATATGCTGAGTACTGTGAGTCCTAGTGAATCACTAACCTGGAGGTGGTCCAGGGAACTCATGACACAGGTACCCCAACAAGAATTAACTTGAAATATTTTTGATAATTCCTAACTTTGCTTTAGAAAAGCAAATTTGGCTAGGAAATGCAGAAGGAGAGTAAGGGCTTATTTCATTGACCCATTGATGATGAGATTGTATTTCATCCATCTTAGAATTTGGAAATAAAATTACTGTCACAGAGACACAATGTAATACATTTACTTGAACTGATAAAGTCAAACTCATTTAAAGAAAAAGTCTGAAGTGGCTAATTAACTTGTTCAACAATTTAACTATCTTTGTTAATCAGTTTAGATCTAGAATCTGAACAAGCTAAAATATCTGCAGTTCCAAGGTTTTGCCAAAAATATATTGAAAGCCTGTAATAAAAGCATTTCATCAGAAATATTGGGATAATAAAAGCATACTGAAATGAATAGTATTTTTATTTTCTTTAATGTGAGTTTATCTGAAAAGCAAGTGTTTCTAAGTGAAAGAATAATATTTACATGAACATATCCTGTTGATAAATCATGATAGAGTCATTTTGGTGTATGTCACAGAAAAAAGGAACTTAACACAAACTGGTATCAGAGAGACTATTACAAATACTTTATGGTGACAGATTATAGCATAATTTTTGACATATTATTTGAAGGAAATTCAAACAATTAGAAAACACTGTCAAAACAAAACTTCTATTTTCACTATAAAAATTATATAAATAGGGTTTATGTTCCCATTATGTAACAAGGTTTTTCAGAATTCACCATATAAAGTAGAGAAAGAATTAGTAAACACTGTCATATTAGCTTAATAAGTAATGTTCACCCACAACTATGTGAATTATTCACAGCTTGTGGGACTGTAAAATAATATGACCTCTATGTAAAGAAGAATGGAGAATATTCAAAGGGCTAAAAGTAGGCCTTCCATTTGAGCCCACAATCCCGTAACTAGGTGTCTACCCAGAAGAAAAAAAAATAATTTTATCACAAGGACATCTGTATTAGAATGTTTATTGCAGCTTAATTCATAATTGCCAAGGCATGAACTCAGTGCTTTCTTATGACAATTTTTACTCATATTCATTCCTATGACTCAAATGTTTACCTTACTTTTTTATCTGTGAAAACCTACCCATTAAAAAACTGGAACCTAGGCAGTGCCTGTGGCTCAGTGGGTAGAGCGCCAACCCCATAAATGGAGGGTGGCCAGTTCGAACTAGGCCCCAGCCGAACTGCAATAAAAAAAATAGCTGGGTGTTGTGGCGGGCACCTATAGTCCCAGCTACTCAGGAGGCTTAGGCAGAAGAATCACTTAAGCCCAGGAGTTGGAGGTTGCTGCGAGCAGTGTGACACCACGGCACTCTACCGAGGGTGATAAAGTGAAACTTTGTCTCTACAACCCCCCGCCCCCCAAAAAAAAACCCCAAACAAAAAAAAATTGAACCTTCTTCAAAGCCTTACCTAATCATGTTAATGCAATAGTATCTTCCAAAATCCCTAATATTGCTTTAATAGTTCTTATTTTCTTCTATGAATTATAAATGCCACAAGCAGTCATTATTTTGCATAAGGCATGTTTTCAGTAAGTACCTACTCAACAAATGGACTACTCGGTTGTCAGTTCATAAGAATCAAACTTGAGTTTCAATCATCTATTTGTTCTAATTTTTTTTTAGATGTTATGAAAGTATAATAGATAAGAATGGTATTTGTATTTTGAAAGAAAAAGAAAAGGTAGGAAAAAGAAGAGAGAAAGGAGGCAGAAAAATAAGAGAGGAGGAAGAGGAAGAAAAAGTAGTAATAATATTGGTGGTGGTAGCAGTGATAATAGAGGCTGTACACACTACAAAGCCTAAAATACTGTAGTTTTATATAGTAAAAGTTTACTGATGCCTGCACTAAGGTAAATTCTAAAAGAAAAACTAAAAAAAATGCTAAAATAATAAAGCAAAATTATCAAAATAGAAAACATTTTAATTATCTTAGCAGGAAGGCAGATTTCCTTAATATTACAACAAAATCAATCATCTTAAACATCTCTACTTATAGACACATAACTGACATTTCAAACTTAAATCCCCAAAACAGAACTCCTAATTCCAAGCTCCTTGCTTTCCCCTATTCTACTCTATCCTGAGTTCCCCCTTTCTTAGTAATAGGCCTTACCCTTCAACTAGTTTGTTAATCTTAAAATTTAGGAGTCACTTTTTTTTTTGGAGTCCTACTATGTTGTCCTGGTATCACTACTCACAGCAACCTCAAATTTCTGGGCTCAAGTAATTCTCTTGCCTCAGTCTCCTGAGTATCTGGGACTATGGGTACCCGCCATGCCTGGCTATTTTTAGAGACTGGGTCGCCTTCTTGCTCAGGCTGATCTTGAACCCATGAGCTCGGGCAATCCACCTGCCTTGGCCTCCTAGAGTGCTATTCTCCTGTACTAAAAATTTTCCATTATCACCAAAACAAAGGTAAAGTATTTATAGATTTGAACATTAAAAACTTCTCAATAAAGAATGCAAAAAAAAACAACTAACTTAACATTTTGGGGGAGGTTCTAGGACAATTAAACATGTAAAAGACTGAAGACTTGAAAAATAGGAAGTAATATAAATACTTGTATTTTGTGGTATATAATGTGTACATTTTTGCCCAAATTTTTGAGGGAAAAATAAAGGTGCACTTTATATAAGAGTAGGATTAATTCTGCCTCTATATAGTAAATGTTTTTAATTCTTTTTTTTTTTACACTTATCCATTAAAAGTATAATTCTATGCAATTACCCATATCAGTATGCAAAAGTGACTGTGCCTCCACTGTGCTACCCCCCTTCCCAGCCACCTCCTCACCAGGCAGGGAGCACAATTGCCAGACTCTCTAGTCTGCCTGACCAATTGAAACAGATACTGCTGCAGCTGCCATCCTGGAAGGGAGCATGTAGCCAACAGCATCACGACAGCTAGCTCTGGGACCTTGGGGAAAGGAGGGCAGTATGGCCACATAGTAGCACAGCCTTCTCTTACTAGAGGCACAAGGTGTGGAGTTAGCTTCTGTGGAGAAGCTGGGAATGAGCCCAGGCAGCAGGTGAGAGTGGTTTGGATGATCTGAGTGCCCAACCTTCCCCCAACTGCCCTCTTTCTTCTAACTCACTCTTGACCCACATCCTCTCAGACATGGGTGGGAATAGAAAATAGGAGGATGTGGGGACAAGGGTAGGGATAGCTGCAAGAGGTCAGGCATTCAGGTCTTTTGGACCAATCTCACCTCTTGCCTGGGTTTACTCCTGGCATCTTTGCAATGGCTGGCTCTGTGCCTTGGACTTTTCACAAGAGGAGGTACCACTTCTGTGGCCACTTCCAACCTCCTTTAAAAAATTAAAACAAGATTTTTTCCCCTAAAAGTTTGAGATAAACACATGAGTTTTTATATAAAGGAGTATATCATACACTGCAAAATACTGTTCTTGCAGATGACAAAACAAATGAAAAACCAAGGACAATAATGAAAACTTAAAATAACTGAAAAAAACAACCTACAAACAGTAAGTAAATTTAAGATGGCCTGCAACAAATTCATATATAAAAATCCTTACATAATCAAATAAAAGGTTGAATAAAAGATTGAATCTTAAATATATCAACAAAGAAAAAATTCCTAGCAATAAACTTTAATACTTAAAAGTCAAATTCTATATGAACAAAACTTTAAAATGAAAAACACAAAAGGGCTAGTTTTGTGTAAAGATAAATCCTGCCCTTCCACAGGCAAATTCAGTATCATATAGATAGTAATTTTGTTATCAATTATAAAACAACCAATGAAAAAATGTAGGAACTACTTTAATCTTTTAACAGAAGCAGACCAACTGATTCTAAAGTTTATGTGGAAAATAACAGCCAGAAAAATCTGGAAATTGAATAATGATGAAAATGGATACCTCTATAAGGTAGTAACTATAAATTACACAATTATGATATTAGTGAATGAATAGACAAAACAATGGAAAGGAAAAAGCCCAGAAATAAATAAAAATATATGTGGCAGTTTAGAATATGATAAAAGACACATTTCTAATCAGTATACAAAAAAAATTATTAGAATAACTAAGTACCTATCTGAAAAAAAGACTTTCTCTATTTCATTCCTTTCACTTAAATAATTTCCTTATACAAAAACTTAAGGTAAAATATTAAATTATAACAGCATGAGAATGCAAGTTTTTAAAAAGAATAGTAAAAAAGCTAGTAGTTATAACAGATGAGTAAATCTGACTATATAAAAATGAAAAAAAAATTCTTCTTAGAAAATAAGCACATCAGAAACCAGTCAAAAGACAAACAGGAAAAAAAAAAAGTCTTTCAATTCCTATTATAAAGAGATGATTTCCTTTATATAAAAAACTCTACAAATAAATTAAGCAAATGACCCATATCATACATACACAGTAAGAATGAGGGGAAGGATCTGGGCAGGTCAGGGAAAAGATAACACAAACGGCTTTCAAACACTTGCAAAGAAGTTCAACTTTACTTGTAATAAAAGTAATACAAAATGACACTAAGAATCTTTTTTCACTTATCAGACCGGCAGAAATTAAATATCTGAAACCATCATGGGTTGGTAGAAAAGTGGGAAAATAGGAACTCAAATCGCACAGATTTGTAGGTGTGACTATCATAGATGGCAAGTTGATTAACTAAAACCATAAATGTATACACCCCATGAACCAGCAGTTCTACATTTAAATGTTTTCCTATAGAAAAGATGGATGTATGAAGATCTTCACTGCAATATTACTCGAAGTAGCATAAAACAACGTTGATTATTAGGAAGCTAGTTAGATAATGTTACAAACACATACACACACACAGGTGAAATATGAAGAAAAATGAGAGACGAGTATACGGTTTATGAAATGAAAATCACCAATGTAACCAATGAGTAAATTAACCAAAGAAATATAAGAACAGCAATAGTGAGACTGGCAAAGATTTAAGAGTCATGTAAGAACCTGCAGATGTCTGAGAAACTGATATTCTATCATATAGTGTAGCAGTAAATGTAAACTAATGTTGCCTTTCATAAACTGATATAAAGTATTGATTAAAATCAACCTGTTCTAGCTGAATATAGTGGGTCACTGCTGTAATCCCTGAACATTGGGAGGCTGAGATGGAAAGATCACTTGAGGTTAAGGGTTCAAGACCAAGCAGGCACAGTGGCTCACGCCTGTAATCCTAGTACTCTGGGAGGCCAACGTGGGTGGATTGCCTGAGCTCACAGGTTTAAGACCAGACTGAGCAAGAACAAGACCCCGTCTCTCTAAAAACAAAATAGTCAGGTGTTGTGGCAGGTGCCTATAGTCCCAGCTATTCAGGAAGCTGAGGAAAGAGAATCGCTTGAGCTCAAAAGTTTGAGGTAGGTATGAGCTATGATGCCAGGGCACTCTACCGAAAGGGCAAGAAAGCGAACTTAGTCTCAAAAAAAAAAAAAAAAAAAAAGTTCAGGTGGTGCCTGTAGCTCAGTGGGTAGGGTATCGGCCACATACACTGAGGCTAGTGGGTTTGAACCCAGCCTGGGCCAGCTAAAATCAACAATCACAACTGCAACAAAAAATAGCCGGGCGTTGTGGCGGGTGCCTGTAGTCCTAGCTACTGGGGAGGCTGAGGTAAGAGAGTCTTGTAAGTCCAAAAATGTGAGGCTGCTGGGAGCTGTGATGCCATGGCACTCTACCAAGGGCGACATAGTGAAACTGTCTCAAGGAAAAAAAAAAAAAAAAAAAGACTTCAAAAGCAGTCTAGGCCATATAATGAGACTGACTGCATGTGCAAATAAAAGAAAAAAAAAAAAGAAAGAAAAATGCAGCCAGACATGGTGGTGCCCACTTATAGTCTTGCAGCTTAGAAGGCTGAGGAACTGATAGCTGCGGTGAGCTGTAATCACTGGACTTGAACCTGGGTGACAAAGCAAAACTCTGTCTAAAATAGTAAGATAGGGGTGCAAAGATGTCCCCTGAACAGTTAGTTTTTCTATAACTTACAATGTAAATGTCAATAAAGATTTAAATTATTCACTTTCACATATTCAATTTTTAGAAATATTTTTTTTGAAATACTCATTTTTTTAGTGAAGAAAGATCATGGAATAATATTTACATAATGTAGATTAATTTTCTAAAACGGAAATTATATATATATTTAATATATCCACAGAAAGTCGTAGAAAGCCATCACCAAAGTATCATGGGAAATCAAACTACAAGGGGACCTTGCCTATACTAAATTTTTTAAATTTCTTTACAGTGACTTTTGCTTTACAGTGCTGTTAACAGAAAAACTGATTAATATGTTTATATTTAGGGATAAAAGTTATATACTAGTTTCCATATACCATATGACTTCCAATTGGTAAGTCCGAAAAGTCAAATTATTCTTAGTAAATGTAATAAAAAAGGTGGAAAAAACAAGCCTAGAAGAAACAGCATAAAAAGGAGTTTTGTGGATTAAAGGAAGTAGCACAGATTTGTAATAGGGTAATTTATACCCTTAAATTTATCTTAAGAATCCTTTAGTCTATGAAAATACAGATATTTCTGCATCCTTTTGGTTACTATTTCCTAATATAACCAGTAACCTCAAAATAACATTTTGCCAAACTAGAATTAACTCCTTCAACACAGGCGATGACAAATGTACCAATGGCAAGGTGAACAACTTAATCCAAAGAGCAATTAGACATTTGTTGATAAGAGGCATTACGTGCTTTAAATATTCAGTAACAGATTTTATGTCCCGAGGGCTTTAAAATACAAAACCAATAAGTACTCTTGGTTAAGAGTACTTAATAAGTAATTAAGTATTTATTAATTCTACTGTGTTAGGATATTAATTCACAATTTGTAAATTTAAAATATACAATTTTAGAGAAAGCAAACCACTAAAGTGTAAATAAGTTACCTTTCCATATATAGTCATAGGAATTAAAACTTGTTTTTGATTAAAACAAGTTTTGTATTTCCTAGAGTTCGATTTATTTAAAGTTCACTTTTTCTGCCAATAATTATGTTCATAAAAATTTTATGTTTGTATGTTAAAATATTTCATATATTCATATACAATCCAACAGTTTATTCATATTTCATATAGACACTTGGATATAATACCTACCTGTCCTTCCCTTGAAAATTTAAAGGGTGGTTTATGTTTAATAACACTTGTTGCAAGCCTTAGGAGTCCTGTAAGCCCATCATCCTCTATATTACCATCTTGATGATCAAGGATCTCCCTACTACAAAAAAATAAAGGAAAAAAACAACAAAACAAGACAGTTCATGTAATTACGTCTTTTATCTTTCTCAATAATATGAATGTTAATTTCATAGCAAATTTTACCTTCGAATACAGTCTGCCAAATGTCTTGCCAAAGCATCTAAGTCGAGAAGTGTGGTCTTAATATGAAAGGAAAACACAAATTCAAATATAGATTTATTTTTAGTAGTACACAAATTATTAAAACAAAAAATTATTTAATTATAGGTAATAATTTAGTTCTTCCAAATTCATTAAATTACAAACTTAATACACCAACATTTACTTATACATGTCAGTTAATTAAATTATAGGTTTAAACTCATTCTTAATTATCCTATAAAAGAAGCAATAGAATACTGGTAATAAATTGTTATAGACAGAAAAATCTATTGAGAAGACACTAAAGTTTTGTTTTATTTCTTGACAGCTTTACTGAGATATAATTTGCATATAATTCACCCACGAAGGCTTTTTATACTATTTTAAAGCTAGGCTTACTATAGTTACTATAATTTCAAAAAGCTTGAATTCTCATTATAACTGAACAACAATATTAAAACAGACTTCATAAAATACAACTAAATTTAAGAGTACCCTGAAACAAACTCAGATCTTTAAGAGGAAAATTACTTTGGTCACCTGTAGCTTAAATGGGCAAATCCAGGTTTTCTTTACAAAAAAAAAAAAAAAAAAAGTTTATCTGGTATCAATACTTTAATAATAATTAAGTGAAACAAAACCTGCTCATTACTAATTTTTATGATTAATTCTCAAATGAAAACCATAAGATTTTAAGACTCCAAATATAAACTAAAAAGTAGAAATTACAAACACTACAGGGCATTTTAATGTATGTTTTTGGCTGGGGCTGGGTTTGAACCCGCCCCCTTTGGCATATGGGGCCAATGCCCTAACCCTTTGAGCCACAGGCACCGCCCCATGTTGAACTTTTATTTAAATGCATGGAAAAAAGGCTGGGTGCGGTGGCTCAGGTCTATATAATATTAGCACTCTGGGAGGCTGGAGTGTGTGGGCCTGGACCTCAGGAGTTTGAGAACAGCCTGAGCAAACTGAGACCCTGTCTTAACTAAAAATAGAAAAAAATAGCTGGGTGTGGTGGTGGGCACCTATAGTCCCAGCTATTCAGGAGGCTGAGGCAAGAGGATCACTTAAGCCCACGAGTTCTGAGATTGCTGTGAGATAGGATGCCATAGCACTCCGCTCAGGGTGACAGAGACCCTGTCTCAAAACAAAAACCCAAATAAACAAACAACAATAAAAAAGCCATGAACAAAACGTTTCCTAAAAATTTAAATAGATTTTCATGTGTTTCTCATTTCCTATTTATTTATTTAGATACAGTCTCACTCTTTTGCCTGGGCTAGAGTGTAGTGCACTCTACACTCTGAAGCTCACTGCAAACTAAAATTCCTGGGTTTCAGTGATTCTGCTGCCTCAGCTTCCTGAGCAACAGGGACTTCAAGTAAATGCCACCATGCCTATCTCAGGCTGGCTTCAAACTCCTCGCCTCAAGGGATCCTCCTGCATAAGTGTAGCTGCCTTCTCCATTTAGTCACCCACTTTATTGGCCTCCCAAAGTGTAAGTGTGATAGGCATAAGCTACCAGGCCTGGCCTCATTTCTTTTGATTTAATAGCATATATACATTTTAGCTAATTTTTATGAAGTAGAAAAAATAAGTCTTTTTGTGCCAAGTTTTTCTTTGAAATTTACTTGTTTTAAACATTCTTTATTTAGATGACAATGTCCTGGAAGTCTAGTTAAGAAAATTATTAAGTAGATCAGCAAAAAGTGACTTTTTTTTAAGTTTAATGTAACTTCTATTTGAACTGCAACTTAATCTTACATATGCAGGACTCTAAAAATCCACATACTGTAATAGAGAGCTGTATATTTAAATTCAAAACCTAAATTTCATTTTCCGAATAACATTTTACTTCCACTACCTTGCTGAGAAGAGATGAGAAACTACTTATAGACACCAGATGACATCTCAACTAAGGTCAAAGTAAAAACAGGAAAGAAATTAGAAAAGGACAAACCAGTACAGATATAGTAGAAAAATTATGATAGCACCAATAAGTTATAGATTACTAAATGTGCCCTTAATAATAAACACCAATTAAGTCATGAAGATATATGTATATAATTCAAGTTTATTAGCAATATGTAATTTTCTCAACATACCTGAGTAGCATCCTTTATATGTATGTTGTCAACTAATTTGCATAACAACCAAAAATATTCTTTACATCCAGGTTTTAACATTGGTTCTTCCTCATAATCATCTATCTATTAAAAAAATTTTATAATTTGTAAAAAAACATTTTAAAAATAACAAAATGATAATACACTTTGGAAAATATAGGCCTTAGGAAATAATTTATGACATTAACTACACAGCATTCAAAATGTAACAAAAAAGTGGAGAATACACTCCTTGCTATTGTACAATCAGATTAACCTAAGCACATAAATGACTAACACGAGAACAGTTAGAAAAACAGTTGTAAACTAATGATACTTGGAAAGCTATAAGAAGGAAAATGACATAATCTTACAATGCATCAAATTTCTGGGATTAGTAAATTTTTTTATTAATGGGGCTCTGAATTTATTATGTGGTAGAAACCTTTTATAAGGCTAGTATGTATACTAGGGCCAGAAATAAAAGTAAAAATTTCGAATATCATGAGAACAAAATAAACTGGTTGACTAAATGGAGAAGGCAGCTACACTTACGATGTTTCCATCATTCAACCTTTATTAACACAGGCCCAGAATCTAGTGAGAACAGATGGTATTTTCCAGACACAATACCCATGAAAGAGACCATAAAGCTGAAATCAGAACACAGACTCTCTTACTAGTTGTAACAAGGACATGTGTCATAATGCTGTCAGTTTAAGAGCTATACAACTACTACCATATTGGTAAAAATTATAGATAGTAACCAAGAACTCAAAATTACTGCAAGGATATAAAAAACATAAACTTGAAGCAAAGGAAATAGAAACTGTCTCTAAACATAGTAAAATCTTACCCTGATAGGCTTGAGTGCTTGAGCATCAGGAAGAAATTTTAGCAATGTTGAGGCAGCCAATAGTAGAAAAGAACGATTAATTGAGTCTCCTCCATCTAGCCCTGACAGAGATAACTTGTAGAGACCATTGCAAGATTCATGACGAACTGCAGTCTAAATGAACAAGCAAGTTCCAAGGACAGTTGAATTAGTACTAAAAACCTATTGTTAATAATGTTGACAGAAACATTAGGTGACTTCATCAATATTTCATTTTATTTGTTTATTTATTTTCAGACAAAGTTCCACTCTGTTGCCCTCAACAGAGTGCTGTAATGTCATAGCTCACAGCAACCTCAAACTTCTAGGTTCAAGCGATCCTCCTGCCCCAGCCTCTCCAGTAGCTGGACTACAGGTGCATACTGACCCAACACCTGGCTAGTTTTTCAATTTTTAGTACAGATGGGGTCTCATTCATCATCAGGGTGGTCTCGAACTCCTGAGCTCAAGTAATCCACCCATCTTGGCTTTCTAGAGTGCTAGGATTACATGTATGAGCAATATTTTACCATGTTCTGATCACATACACATGCATGAAAACGTGATCAAAAAAGTACTTCTAAATACACAGTAATGTATAAGTACAGTATTTTAGAAATTCGTATGTATTTCCATATGTATGTTCATAAAAACAAAAGAGAACCCCAACAGACAAATACAAAATAGAACTGAGGGGAGAATATTCATAGTTGTTTAAGTTATGTAAGTATCTGGTACATAATAGGATAAAATACTTTTAGAACTCTAAGTAACTTAGAAAACACTGAAATGAAAACATTTTTTAGATTGTAGGGGAACTGCCCAAATCTCAAAATACAAGACGGAGACAATAAGAACAAACATAAAATTTAATCAAAAGCTAATAGCAGTAGACAATGCTGATTTAAAAAAATAAGTAACTTTAGCAGTACCTAAATGTACGTTTCTGCTATTCACTTAAAAATATGAGAATTAAAAAAAAAAAAAAGAGAGAGAATTATCAAGATATGGCTAATAAAAACTATCCTGGCCTCAGTATTAACATGGGAAGCGAAATGTCTTGTTTATTTTTATTCTCTCTTGCCTCTATTACTATTTAAATAAAAAAAAAAATCAAGACAACTTTTCTAAAACATAAATTACCAAAATAAATTCTCAAGCAACTGCTCATTCCCTAAAACAAACAAACAAACAAACAAATATTTTAGGAAAAAATCAAAGTGCTACAGAATATGTAACATTCAGAGTTCTATAATATACATAATTCAAAATACTCTAGACCTTACCAGTTTAAATAATGTCATACATTTATAGAATCATGTGTATTTGTTTCTATTCCCTTTTAAACAATTTAAGTGCTAATAATATGAAAATATAAAGAGTAACAGTACTAATCTTTATATCTTACCTCAGGAATAAGAAGGGTCAATTTCTTCAGCCAATCTTGTAAATGATCACTATCAGCAAGGCTAGATTTCACTAAAGAACAGCAATGAGCCCAACTCACCAAAAGCCACATTGAATAATGTGAAACTAAAGGAAAATTAGAAAACAGTATGATTATAAAAGATTTGGGATAAAAAGAAAACACAATGATAATTATTAAAGATAAAACATCAATAGATCTATTATTCAAATCTTTATTTGTTAAAAGTAAACTTTGTAGAACCCTTACCTTCATGCCTAGATCTGTGATCGGACTGAGCTTTTAAAACTCTGTAAAGAAAAAACACACCACCACCAAATTCAGAAATTAATTCAAATATTTTTCAAAGAGCTACATATTTCATACTTATTTGTCCACAGACTTTATAATTGATTTGAAGAATCACTGGCAAGTCAAATATACCAAAGTACAGAGCAGAATGATAGATACCAGAGGCTGAGAAGAAAGAAGGGAAATGGGCAATTGTTCGGCAAATGGTATAATGTTTCAGATAGACACACTCAATAAAAGCGTCTTATATACTTTGAAGTAAGATGAACAAATAAAAAAGAATCACTGATAAAATCCTATTAAAGCAAACACCAAATGACTTTAGATTTAATAACCGAATTTGAGTGAATACAACATAGATTGAAATGAGCAAAACCCTCAGAAAGGTAAACGATTTAGTTACTAAACGAATGTGTATTACTAAGACAGGTTATAATGGTTTAGAGCAGGGGTTTCTCAACCTTTCTAATGCTGTGATCCTTTAATACAGTTCCTCATGTTGTGGTGACCCCCAACCATAAAATCATTTTCGTTGCTACTTTATAACTGTAATTTTGCTACTGTTATGAATCATAAATATCTGATATGCAAGATGGTCTTAGTTGACCCCTGTGAAAGGGTTGCTCGACCCCCAAAGGGGCTGCGACCCACAGGCTGAGAACCACTGGTTTAGAGACTACACTGAAGACTCTTAATTACATGCTGACATAAAATACCCTTCCTTCTATATTTATAATGTCATTTTCTGTCAGGAATGGTTAAAAGTAAGTTATTATGAAGTAGAAAAAATTGCATAGTTATTATTTATTACTATTTTTCCTCATGATACTTTTATTAACTTTAATGAAAAAAGTACTACCAAAATTAAAGAAAACAAAACATTAAAACATTTTTTAATTATTAAAACACAGCTGTGTATATTAATGCGATCTTGTGGCACCATACACTGGTTTTATACACAGTTTGACACATTTTCATCACACTGGTTGACAAAGCCTTACTGGCATTTTCTTAGTTACTAAGACAATTCTATTCTATTCTACATTTACTGAGTTTAGGTATAATCCCACCAATCACCCTCCCTCCGCCCACCCTCCCCACTCCCTCCCCTACCTCTCCCCCTTTCCCATTTTCTTAGGTTATAACTGGGTTATAGCTTTCATATGAAAGCCATAAATTAGTTTCATAGTAGGGCTGAGAACATTAGATACCTTTTCTTCCATTCTTGAGATACTTTACTAAGAAGAGTATGTTCCAGCTCCATCCATGTAAACATGAAAGAGGTAAAGTCCCTAAATTTCTTTAAGGCTGCATAGTATTCCATGGTATACATGTACCACTATTTGCTAGTCCATTATGAATTGGGCTGCAATAAACATTCTGGTACAGATGTCTTAGTTATATTGTGACTTTTAGTCTTCTGGGTATAAACCTAGTAAAGGAATCATAGGATTGAATGGCAGGTCTATTTTTAGGTCTCTAAGTATTCTCCAAACATCCTTCCAGAAGGAACGTATTAGTGGGCATTCCCACCAGCAGTGTAGAAGTGTGCCCTTTCCTCCGCATCCACGCCAACATTTCAGGTTTTGGGATTTTGTTATGTGGGCTTCTCTTACTGGGGTTACGTGGTATTTCAAAGTAGTTTTGATTTGCATTTCTCAGATGATTAAGGATGATGAGTTTTTTTTTTTATGTGTTTGTAGATTTTGCGTCTGTCTCCTTTAGAGAAGTTTCACTTTAAGTCCCTTGCCCACCCTGAAATGGGGTCACGTGTTCTTTTCTTGTTAATAAATATGAGTTCTCTGTGGATTCTGGTTATTAGACCTTTACCGGAGGTATAACCTGCAAATATTTTCTCCCATTCTGAGGGCTGTCTGCTTGCTTTACTCACTATGTTCTTGGCTGTGCAGAAGCTTTTTAGTTTGATCAGGTACCAATAGTGTATTTTTGATACTGCTTCAATTGCCTGGGGAGT